>CATVIB010000193.1:0-167923 GCA_958336395.1 Ctenicera cuprea
ATTACAATTACAATGACAATTGCAAATACAATTACAATTACAATTACAATTACAATTACAATTACAATTACAATTACAATTACAATTACAATTACAATTACAATTACAATTACAATTACAATGACAATTGCAAATACAATTACAATTACAATTACAATTACAATTACAATTACAATTACAATTACAATTACAATTACAATGACAATTGCAAATACAATTACAATTACAATTACAATTACAATTACAATTACAATTACAATTACAATTACAATTACAATTACAATTACAATTACAATTACAATTACAATTACAATTACAATTACAATTACAATTACAATTACAATTACAATTACAATTACAATTACAATTACAATTACAATTACAATTACAATTACAATTACAATTACAATTACAATTACAATTACAATTACAATTACAATTACAATTACAATTACAATTACAATTACAATTACAATTACAATTACAATTACAATTACAATTACAATTACAATTACAATTACAATTACAATTACAATTACAATTACAATTACAATTACAATTACAATTACAATTACAATTACAATTACAATTACAATTACAATTACAATTACAATTACAATTACAATTACAATTACAATTACAATTACAATTACAATTACAATTACAATTACAATTACAATTACAATTTCAATTACAATTACAATTACAATTACAATTACATTTACAATTACAATTACAAATACAATTACAATTACAATTACAATTACAATTACAATTACAATTACAATTACAATTACAATTACAATTACAATTGCAATTACAATTACAATTACAATTACAATTACAATTACAATTACAATTACAATTACAATTACAATTACAATTACAATTACAATTACAATTACAATTACAATTACAATTACAATTACAATTACAATTACAATTACAATTACAATTACAATTACAATTACAATTACAATTACATTTACAATTACAATTACAATTACAATTACAATTACATTTACAATTACAATTACAATTACAATTACAATTACAATTACAATTGCAATTACAATTACAATTACAATTACAATTACAATTACAATTACAATTACAATTACAATTACAATTACAATTACAAGTACAATTACAATTACAATTACAATTACAATTACAATTACAATTACAATTACAATTACAATTAAAATTACAATTACAATTACAATTACAATTACAATTACAATTACAATTACCATTACAATTACAATTACAATTACAATTACAATTACAATTACAATTACAATTACAATTACAATTACAATTACAATTACAATTACAATTACAATTACAATTACAAATACAATTACAATTACAATTACAATTACAATTACAATTACAATTACAATTACAATTACAATTACAATTACAATTACAATTACAATTACAATTACAATTACAATTACAATTACAATTACAATTACAATTACAATTACAATTACAATTACAATTACAATTACAGTTACAGTTACAATTACAATTACAATTACAATTACAATTACAATTACAATTACAATTACAATTATAATTACAATTACAATTACAACTACAATTACAATTACAATTACAATTACAGCTACAATTACAATTACAATTACAATTACAATTACAATTACAATTACAATTACAATTACAATTACAATTACAATTACAATTACAATTACAATTACAATTACAATTACAATTACAATTACAATGACAATTACAATTACAATTACAATTACAATTACAATTACAATTACAATTACAATTACAATTACAATTACAATTACAATTATAATTACAATTACAATTACAACTACAATTACAATTACAATTACAATTACAGCTACAATTACAATTACAATTACAATTACAATTACAATTACAATTACAATTACAATTACAATTACAATTACAATTACAATTACAATTACAATTACAATTACAATTACAATGACAATTACAATTACAATTACAATTACAATTACAATTACAATTACAATCACAATTACAATAAACTTACAATTACAATTACAATTACAATCACAAGTACAATTACAATTACAATTACATTTACAATTACAATTACAATTATAATTACAATTACAATTACAACTACAATTACAATTACAATTACAATTACAATTACAATTACAATTACAATTACAATTACAATTACAATTACAATTACAATTACAATTACAATTACAATGGCAATTACAATTACAATTACAATTACAATTGTTGAAGGTTGAGGGGTTGAAGGTTGGTGGCTGAGGGTTTGAGGGGTTGAAGGTTGAGGAGTTAAATGTTGAAGTCTGAGAGGTTGAAGGTTGAAGGTTGAGGAGTTGAAGGTTGGTGGCTGAGGGGTTGAGGGGTTGAAGGTTGAGGAGTTAAATGATGAAGTCTGACAGGTTGAAGGTTGCAGGTTGAGGAGTTGAAGGTTGAAAGTTGAAAGTTGAGGGGTTGAAGGTTTAAAGTTGAGGGGTTGAAGGTTATAGGTTGAAGGGTTGAGGGGTTGAAGGTTGAAGGTTGAGGAGTTAAAGGTTGAAGGTTGAGAGGTTGAAGGGTGCAGGTTGAGGGGTTGAAGGTTGCAGGTTGAAGGTTAACGGGTGGAAAGTTAAAGGTGCAGGGGTTAAATGTTGAATGCTGAAGGTTAACGGGTGGAAGGTTAAAGGTGCAGGGGTTAAATGTTGAATGTCGAAGGTTGAGAGGTTGAAGGTTAAAGGTTAAGTGGTTGAAGGTTAAAGGTTCAGGGACTGAATGTTGGGGAGTTGAAGGTTGAAGGTTGAGGGCTTGAAGGTTGTAGGTTGAGGTGTTTAAGGTTGGAGGTTTAGGAGTTGAAGGTTGAGGGGTTGAAGGTTGAAGGTTGAGAAGTTGAAGGTTGATGGTTGAGGGGTTGAAGGTTGAAGGTCGTGAGGTTGAAGATTGAAAGTTGAGGGACTGAAGATTGAAGGTTGACTGGTTGAAGGTTACAGGTTGAGCGGTAGAAGGTTGAAGGTTGAGGGTTTGAAAGTTAAAGGTGAAGGGGTTGAAGGTCGAAGGTTGAGGGGTTAAAGATAGATGGTTGTGTGGTGGAAGGTTGAAAGTTGAGGGCTTGAAGGATAAAGGTAGAAGGTTGAGTGGTTAAAGGTTGAAGGTTAAGTGGTTGAAGATCGAAGGTTGAGGGGTTAAAGGTTGAAGGTTGAAGGAGTTGAAGGTTGAAGGTTGAGGGGTTGAAGGTTGGAGGTTGAACGTTGAAGGGTTGAAGGTTGCAGGTTGAGGGGTTGAAGGATGACGGTTGATTGGTTGAAGGTTGAAGGTTGAAGGAGTTGAAGGTTGAAAGTTGAGGGGTTGAAAGTTAAAGGTTGAAGGTTGAAGGAGTTGAAGGTTGAAGGTTGAGGGGTTGATGGTTGAAGGTCGAAGGTTGAGGGGTTAAAGGTTGAAGGTTGAAGGAGTTGAACGTTGAAGGTTGAGGGGTTGAAGGTTGGAGGTTGAACGTTGAGGGGTTGAAGGTTGAAGGTTGAGGAGTTGAAGGTAGAAGGTTGAGGGGTTGAAGGTTGAAGGTTGAGGGGTTGAAGGTTGAAGGTTGAGGGGTTGAAGGTTAAAGGTTGATGGGTTGAAGGTTGAGGGGTTGAAGGTTGAAGTTAGAGGGGTTGAAGGTTGAAGGTTGAGGGCTTGAAAGTTGAAGGTTGGGAAGTTGAAGGTTGAAGGTTAAGGGGTTGAATATTGAGGGGTTGAAGGTTGAAGATTGAGGGGTTGAAGGTTGAAGGTTGAAGGTTGAAGATTGAGAGGTTGAAGGTTAAAGGTTAAGTGGTTGAAGGTTGAAGGTTGAGGGACTGAATGTTGGGGAGTTGAAGGTTGAAGGTTGAGGGCTTGAAGGTTGAAGGTTGAGGTGTTTAAGTTTGGAAGTTTAGGAGTTGAAGGTTGAGGGGTTGAAGGTTGAAGGTTGAGAAGTTGAAGGTTGATGGTTGAGGGGTTGTAGGTTGAAGGTTGTGGGGTTGAAGATTGAAAGTTGAGGGACTGAAGATTGAAGGTTGACTGGTTGATGGTTACAGGTTGAGGGGTAGAAGGTTGAAGGTTGAGGGTTTGAAAGTTAAAGGTTAAGGGGTTGAAGGTCGAAGTTTGAGGGGTTAAAGATAAATGGTTGGGTGGTTGAAGGTTGAAAGTTGAGGGCTTGAAGGATGAAGGTTGAAGGTCGAGTGGTTAAAGGTTGAAGGTTAAGGGGTTAAAGATCGAAGGTTGAGGGGTTAAAGGTTGAAGGTTGAAGGAGTTGAAAGTTGAAGGTTGAGGGGTTGCAGGTTGGAGGTTGAACGTTGAGGGGTTGAAGGTTGAAGGTTGAGGGGTTAAAGGATGAAGGTTGAGGGGTTGAAGGTTGAAGGTTGAAGGTTGAAGGATTTGAAGGTTGGAAGTTGAGGGGTTGAAGGTTAAAGGTTGATGGTTGAAGGAGTTGAAGGTTGAAGGTTGAGGGGTTGAAGGTTAAAGGTTGATGGGTTGAAGGTTGAGGGGTTGAAGGTTGAAGGTTGGGAAGTTGAAGGTTGAAGGTTAAGGGGTTGAATATTGAGGGGTTGAAGGTTGAAGACTGAGGGGTTGAAGGTTGAAGGTTGAAGGGTGAGAGGTTGAAGGTTAAAGGTTAAGTGGTTGAAGGTTGAAGGTTGAGGAACTGAATGTTGGGGAGTTGACGGTTGAAGGTTGAGGGCTTGAAGGTTGAAGGTTGAGGTGTTTAAGGTTGGAGGTTTAGGAGTTGAAGGTTGAGGGGTTGAAGGTTGAAGGTTGAGAAGTTGAAGGTTGATGGTTGAGGGGTTGAAGGTTGAAGGTTGTGGGGTTGAAGATTGAAAGTTGAGGGACTGAAGATTGAAGGTTGACTGGTTGAAGGTTACAGGTTGAAAGGTAGAAGGTTGAAGGTTGAGGGTTTGAAAGTTAAAGGTTAAGGGGTTGAAGGTCGAAGGTTGAGGGGTTAAAGATAAATGGTTGGGTGGTTGAAGGTTGAAAGTTGATGGCTTGAAGGATGAAGGTTGAGGGGTTGAAGGATGAAGGTTGAGGGGTTGAAGGTTGAATGTTGAAGGAGTTGAAGGTTGAAAGTTGAGGGGTTGAAGGTTAAAGGTTGAACGTTGAAGGAGTCGAAGGTTGAAGGTTGAGGGGTTGAAGGTTGATGGTCGAAGGTTGAGTTGTTAAAGGTTGAATGTTGAAGGAGTTGAAGGTTGAAGGTTGAGGGGTTGAAGGTTGGAGGTTGAAGGTTGAGGGGTTGAAGGTTGAAGGTTGAGGAGTTGAAGGTTGAAGGTTGATTGGTTGAAGGTTGGAGGTTGAAGGTTGAGGGGTTGAAGGTTGAAGGTTGAGGGCTTGAAGGTTGAAGGTTGAGATGTTTAAGGTTGGAGGATTAGGAGTTGAAGGTTGAGGGGTTGAAGGTTGAAGGTTGAGAAGTTGAAGGTTGATGGTTGAGGGGTTGAAGGTTGAAGGTTGTGGGGTTGAAGATTGAAAGTTAAGGGACTGAAGATTGAAGGTTGACTGCTTGAAGGTTACAGGTTGAGCGGTAGAAGGTTGAAGGTTGAGGGTTTGAAAGTTAAAGGTGAAGGGGTTGAAGGTCGAAGGTTGAGGGGTTAAAGATAGATGGTTGGCTGGTTGAAGGTTGAAAGTTGAGGGCTTGAAGGATGAAGGTAGAAGGTTGAGTGGTTAAAGGTTGAAGGTTGAAGAAGTTGAAGGTTGAAAGTTGAGGGGTTGAAGGTTAAAGGTTAAAGGTTGAAGGAGTTGAAGGTTGAAGGTTGAGGGGTTGAAGGTTGGAGGTTGAGGGTTTGAAAGTTAAAGGTGAAGGGGTTGAAGGTCGAAGGTTAAGGGGTTGAAGATCGAAGGTTGAGGGGTTAAAGGTTAAAGGTTGAAGGAGTTGATGGTTGAAAGTTGAGGGGTTGAAGGTTAAAGGTTGAAGGTTGAAGGAGTTGAAGGTTGAAGGTTGAGGGGTTGAAGGTTGAAGGTCGAAGGTTCAGGGGTTAAAGGTTGAAGGTTGAAGGAGTTGAAGGTTGAAGGTTGAGGGGTTGAAGGTTGGAGGTTGAACGTTGAGGGGTTGAAGGTTGAAGTTTGAGGAGTTGAAGGTTGAAGGTTGAGGGGTTGAAGGTTGAAGGTTGAGGGGTTGAAGGTTGAAGGTTGAGGGGTTGAAGGTTAAAGGTTGATGGGTTGAAGGTTGAAGGTTGAAGAAATTGAAGGTTGAAAGTTGAGGGGTTGAAGGTTAAAGGGTTGAAGGTTGAAGGAGTTGAAGGTGGAAGGTTGAGGGGTTGAAGGTTGAAGGTCGAAGGTTGAGGGGTTAAAGGTTGAAGGTTGAAGGAGTTGAAGGTTGAAGGTTGAGGGGTTGAAGGTTGGAGGTTGAACGTTGAGGGGTTGAAGGTTGAAGGTTGAGGGGTTGAAGGATGAAGGTTGAGGGGTTGAAGGTTGAAGGTTGATGGAGTTGAAGGTTGAAAGTTGAGGGGTTGAAGGTTAAAGGTTGAAGGTTGGAGGAGTTGAAGGTTGAAGGTTGAGGGGTTGAAGGTTGAAGGTCGAAGGTTGAGGGGTTAAAGGTTGAAGGTTGAAGGAGTTGAAGGTTGAAGGTTGAGGGGTTGAAGGTTGGAGGTTG
Organism: Ctenicera cuprea; assembly: GCA_958336395.1. Classification (NCBI taxonomy): domain Eukaryota; kingdom Metazoa; phylum Arthropoda; class Insecta; order Coleoptera; family Elateridae; genus Ctenicera; species Ctenicera cuprea. Next base: position 6,617 of record CATVIB010000193.1, read on the forward strand.
AACGTTGAGGGGTTGAAGGTTGAAGGATGAGGAGTTGAAGGTTGAAGGTTGAGGGGTTGAATGTTGAAGGTTGAGGGGTTGAAGGTTGAAGGTTGAGGGGTTGTAGGTTAAAGGTTGATGGGTTGACGGTTGAGGGGTTGAAGGTTGAAGTTAGAGGGGTTGAAGGTTGAAGGTTGATTGCTTGAAAGTTAAAGGTTGGGAAGTTAAAGGTTGAAGGTTAAGGGGTTGAATATTGAGGGGTTGAAGGTTGAAGATTGAGGGGTTGAAGGTTGAAGGTTGAAGGTTGAGAGGTTGAAGGTTAAAGGTTGAACGTTGAGGGGTTGAAGGTTGAAGGTTGAGGGGTTGAAGGATGAAGGTTGAGGGGTTGAAGGTTGAAGGTTGATGGAGTTGAAGGTTGAAAGTTGAGGGGTTGAAGGTTAAAGGTTGAAGGTTGGAGGAGTTGAAGGTTGAAGGTTGAGGGGTTGAAGGTTGAAGGTCGAAGGTTGAGGGGTTAAAGGTTGAAGGTTGAAGGAGTTGAAGGTTGAAGGTTGAGGGGTTGAAGGTTGGAGGTTGAACGTTGAGGGGTTGAAGGTTGAAGGATGAGGAGTTGAAGGTTGAAGGTTGAGGGGTTGAATGTTGAAGGTTGAGGGGTTGAAGGTTGAAGGTTGAGGGGTTGTAGGTTAAAGGTTGATGGGTTGAAGGTTGAGGGGTTGAAGGTTGAAGTTAGAGGGGTTGAAGGTTGAAGGTTGATTGCTTGAAAGTTAAAGGTTGGGAAGTTAAAGGTTGAAGGTTAAGGGGTTGAATATTGAGGGGTTGAAGGTTGAAGATTGAGGGGTTGAAGGTTGAAGGTTGAAGGTTGAGAGGTTGAAGGTTAAAGGTTAAGTGGTTGAAGGTTGAAGGTTGAGGGACTGAATGTTGGGGATTTGAAGGTTGAAGGTTGAGGGCTTGAAGGTTGAAGGTTGAGGTGTTTAAGGTTGGAGGTTTAGGAGTTGAAGGTTGAAGGTTGAGGGGTTGAAGGTTGAAGGTCGAAGGTTGATGGGTTAAAGGTTGAAGGTTGAAGGAGTTGAAGGTTGAAGGTTGAGGGGTTGAAGGTTGGAGGTTGAACGTTGAGGGGTTGAAGATTGAAGGTTGAGGGGTTGAAGGATGAAGGTTGAGGGGTTGAAGGTTGAAGGTTGAAGGAGTTGAAGGTTGAAAGTTGAGGGGTTGAAGGTTAAAGGTTGAAGGTTGAAGGAGTTGAAGGTTGAAGGTTGAGGGGTTGAAGGTTGAAGGTCGAAGGTTGATTGGTTAAAGGTTGAAGGTTGAAGGAGTTGAAGGTTGAAGGTTGAGGGGTTGAAGGTTGGAGGTTGAACGTTGAGGGGTTGAAGGTTGAAGGTTGAGGAGTTGAAGGTTGAAGGTTGAGGGGTTGAAGGTTGAAGGTTGAGATGTTGAAGGTTGAAGGTTGAGGGGTTGAAGGTTTTAAGGTTGATGGGTTGAAGGTTGAGGGGTTGAAGGTTGAAGTTAGAGGGGTTGAAGGTTGAAGGTTGAGGGCTTGAAAGTTGAAGGTTGGGAAGTTGAAGGTTGAAGGTTAAGGGGTTGAATATTGAGGGGTTGAAGGTTGAAGATTGAGGGGTTGAAGGTTGAAGGTTGAAGGTTGAGAGGTTGAAGGTTAAAGGTTAAGTGGTTGAAGGTTGAAGGTTGAGGGCTTGAAGGTTGAAGGTTGTGGTGTTTAAGGTTGAAGGTTTAGGAGTTGAAGGTTGAGGGGTTGAAGGTTGAAGGTTGAGGAGTTGAAGGTTGAAGGTTGAGGGGTTGAAGGTTGGAGGTTGAAGGTTGAGGGGTTGAAGGTTGAAGGTTGAGGGCTTGAAGGTTGAAGGTTGAGGTGTTTAAAGTTGGAGGTTTAGGAGTTGAAGGTTGAGGGGTTGTACGTTGAAGGTTGAGAAGTTGAAGGTTGATGGTTGAGGGGTTGAAGGTTGAAGGTTGTGGGGTTGAAAATTGAAAGTTGAGGGACTTAAGATTGAAGGTTGACTGGTTGAAGGTTACAGGTTGAGCGGTAGAAGGTTGAAGGTTGAGGGTTTGAAAGTTAAAGGTGAAGGGGTTGAAGGTCGAAGGTTGAGGGGTTAAAGATAGATGGTTGGCTGGTTGAAGGTTGAAAGTTGAGGGCTTGAAGGATGAAGGTAGAAGGTTGATTACAATTACAATTACAATTACAATTACAATTACAATTACAATTACAATTACAATTACAATTACAATTACAATTACAATTACAATTACAATTACAATTACAATTACAATTACAATTACAATTACAATTACAATTACAATTACAATTACAATTACAATTACAATTACAATTACAATTACAATTACAATTACAATTACAATTACAATTACAACCACAATTACAATTACAATTACAATTACAACTACAATTACAATTACAATTACAATTACAATTAAAATTACAAATACAATTACAATTACAATTACAATTACAATTACAATTACAATTACAATTACAATTACAATTACAATTACAATTACAATTACAATTACAATTACAATTACAATTACAATTACAATTACAATTACAATTACAATTACAATAACAATTACAATTACAATTACAATTACAATTACAATTACAATTACAATTACAATTACTATTACAATTACAATTACAATTACAATTACAATTACAATTACAATTACAATTACAATTACAATTACCATTATAATTACAATTACAAGTACAATTACAATTACAATTACAATTACAATTACAATTACAATTACAATTACAATTACAATTACAATTGCAAATACAATTACAATTACAATTACAATTAAAATTACAATTACAATTACAATTACAATTACAATTACAATTACAATTACAAGTACATTTACAACTACAATTACAATTACAATTACAATTACAATTACAATTACAATTACAATTATAATTACAATTACAATTACAATTACAATTACAATTACAATTACAATTACAATTACAATTACAATTACAATTTCAATTACAATTACAATTACAATTACAATTACAATTACAATTACAATTACAATTACAATTACAATTACAATTACAATTACAATTACAATTACAATTACAATTACAATTACAATTACAATTACAATTACAATTACATTTACAATTACAATTACAATTACAATTACAATTACAATTACAATTACAATTACAATTACAATTACAATTACAATTACATTTACAATTACAATTACAATTACAATTACAATTACAATTAGAATGACAATTACAATTACAATTACAATTACAATTACAATTACAATTACAATTACAATTACAATTACAATGACAATTGCAAATACAATTACAATTACAATTACAATTACAATTACAATTACAATTACAATTACAATTACAATTACAATTACAATTACAATTACAATTACAATTACAATTACAATGACAATTGCAAATACAATTACAATTACAATTACAATTACAATTACAATTACAATTACAATTACAATTACAATTACAATTACAATTACAATTACAATTACAATTACAATTACAATTACAATTACAATTACAATTACAATTACAATTACAATTACATTTACAATTACAATTACAATTACAATTACAATTACAATTACAATTACAATTACAATTACAATTACAATTACAATTACAATTACAATTACAATTACAATTACAATTACAATTACAATTACAATTACAATTACAATTACAATTACAATTACAATTACAATTACAATTACAATTACAATTACAATTACAATTACAATTACAATTACAATTACAATTACAATTACAATTACAATTACAATTACAATTACAATTTCAATTACAATTACAATTACAATTACAATTACATTTACAATTACAATTACAAATACAATTACAATTACAATTACAATTACAATTACAATTACAATTACAATTACAATTACAATTACAATTACAATTACAATTACAATTACAATTACAATTACAATTACAATTACAATTACAATTACAATTACAATTACAATTACAATTACAATTACAATTACAATTACAATTACAATTACAATTACAATTACAATTACAATTACAATTACAATTACAATTACAATTACAATTACAATTACAATTACAATTACATTTACAATTACAATTACAATTACAATTACAATTACATTTACAATTACAATTACAATTACAATTACAATTACAATTGCAATTACAATTACAATTACAATTACAATTACAATTACAATTACAATTACAATTACAATTACAATTACAATTACAATTACAAGTACAATTACAATTACAATTACAATTACAATTACAATTACAATTACAATTACAATTACAATTACAATTAAAATTACAATTACAATTACAATTACAATTACAATTACAATTACAATTACCATTACAATTACAATTACAATTACAATTACAATTACAATTACAATTACAATTACAATTACAATTACAATTACAATTACAATTACAATTACAATTACAAATACAATTACAATTACAATTACAATTACAATTACAATTACAATTACAATTACAATTACAATTACAATTACAATTACAATTACAATTACAATTACAATTACAATTACAATTACAATTACAATTACAATTACAATTACAATTACAGTTACAGTTACAATTACAATTACAATTACAATTACAATTACAATTACAATTACAATTACAATTATAATTACAATTACAATTACAACTACAATTACAATTACAATTACAATTACAGCTACAATTACAATTACAATTACAATTACAATTACAATTACAATTACAATTACAATTACAATTACAATTACAATTACAATTACAATTACAATTACAATTACAATTACAATTACAATGACAATTACAATTACAATTACAATTACAATTACAATTACAATTACAATTACAATTACAATTACAATTACAATTACAATTATAATTACAATTACAATTACAACTACAATTACAATTACAATTACAATTACAGCTACAATTACAATTACAATTACAATTACAATTACAATTACAATTACAATTACAATTACAATTACAATTACAATTACAATTACAATTACAATTACAATTACAATTACAATTACAATTACAATGACAATTACAATTACAATTACAATTACAATTACAATTACAATTACAATCACAATTACAATAAACTTACAATTACAATTACAATTACAATTACAATTACAATTACAATTACAATTACAATTACAATTACAATTAAAATTAGAATTACAATTACAATTACAATTACAATTACAATTACAATTACCATTACAATTACAATTACAATTACAATTACAATTACAATTACAATTACAATTACAATTACAATTACAATTACAATTACAATTACAATTACAATTACAAATACAATTACAATTACAATTACAATTACAATTACAATTACAATTACAATTACAATTACAATTACAATTACAATTACAATTACAATTACAATTACAATTACAATTACAATTACAATTACAATTACAATTACAATTACAATTACAGTTACAGTTACAATTACAATTACAATTACAATTACAATTACAATTACAATTACAATTACAATTATAATTACAATTACAATTACAACTACAATTACAATTACAATTACAATTACAGCTACAATTACAATTACAATTACAATTACAATTACAATTACAATTACAATTACAATTACAATTACAATTACAATTACAATTACAATTACAATTACAATTACAATTACAATGACAATTACAATTACAATTACAATTACAATTACAATTACAATTACAATTACAATTACAATTACAATTACAATTACAATTACAATTATAATTACAATTACAATTACAACTACAATTACAATTACAATTACAATTACAGCTACAATTACAATTACAATTACAATTACAATTACAATTACAATTACAATTACAATTACAATTACAATTACAATTACAATTACAATTACAATTACAATTACAATTACAATGACAATTACAATTACAATTACAATTACAATTACAATTACAATTACAATTACAATTATAATTACAATTACAATTACAACTACAATTACAATTACAATTACAATTACAATTACAATTACAATTACAATTACAATTACAATTACAATTACAATTACAATTACAATTACAATTACAATTACAATGGCAATTACAATTACAATTACAATTACAATTGTTGAAGGTTGAGGGGTTGAAGGTTGGTGGCTGAGGGTTTGAGGGGTTGAAGGTTGAGGAGTTAAATGTTGAAGTCTGAGAGGTTGAAGGTTGAAGGTTGAGGAGTTGAAGGTTGGTGGCTGAGGGGTTGAGGGGTTGAAGGTTGAGGAGTTAAATGTTGAAGTCTGACAGGTTGAAGGTTGCAGGTTGAGGAGTTGAAGGTTGAAAGTTGAAAGTTGAGGGGTTGAAGGTTGAAAGTTGAGGGGTTGAAGGTTATAGGTTGAAGGGTTGAGGGGTTGAAGGTTGAAGGTTGAGGAGTTAAAGGTTGAAGGTTGAGAGGTTGAAGGGTGCAGGTTGAGGGGTTGAAGGTTGCAGGTTGAAGGTTAACGGGTGGAAAGTTAAAGGTGCAGGGGTTAAATGTTGAATGCTGAAGGTTAACGGGTGGAAGGTTAAAGGTGCAGGGGTTAAATGTTGAATGTCGAAGGTTGAGAGGTTGAAGGTTAAAGGTTAAGTGGTTGAAGGTTAAAGGTTCAGGGACTGAATGTTGGGGAGTTGAAGGTTGAAGGTTGAGGGCTTGAAGGTTGTAGGTTGAGGTGTTTAAGGTTGGAGGTTTAGGAGTTGAAGGTTGAGGGGTTGAAGGTTGAAGGTTGAGAAGTTGAAGGTTGATGGTTGAGGGGTTGAAGGTTGAAGGTCGTGGGGTTGAAGATTGAAAGTTGAGGGACTGAAGATTGAAGGTTGACTGGTTGAAGGTTACAGGTTGAGCGGTAGAAGGTTGAAGGTTGAGGGTTTGAAAGTTAAAGGTCGAAGGTTGAGGGGTTAAAGATAGATGGTTGTGTGGTGGAAGGTTGAAAGTTGAGGGCTTGAAGGATAAAGGTAGAAGGTTGAGTGGTTAAAGGTTGAAGGTTAAGTGGTTGAAGATCGAAGGTTGAGGGGTTAAAGGTTGAAGGTTGAAGGAGTTGAAGGTTGAAGGTTGAGGGGTTGAAGGTTGGAGGTTGAACGTTGAAGGGTTGAAGGTTGCAGGTTGAGGGGTTGAAGGATGACGGTTGATTGGTTGAAGGTTGAAGGTTGAAGGAGTTGAAGGTTGAAAGTTGAGGGGTTGAAAGTTAAAGGTTGAAGGTTGAAGGAGTTGAAGGTTGAAGGTTGAGGGGTTGATGGTTGAAGGTCGAAGGTTGAGGGGTTAAAGGTTGAAGGTTGAAGGAGTTGAACGTTGAAGGTTGAGGGGTTGAAGGTTGGAGGTTGAACGTTGAGGGGTTGAATGTTGAAGGTTGAGGAGTTGAAGGTTGAAGGTTGAGGGGTTGAAGGTTGAAGGTTGAGGGGTTGAAGGTTGAAGGTTGAGGGGTTGAAGGTTAAAGGTTGATGGGTTGAAGGTTGAGGGGTTGAAGGTTGAAGTTAGAGGGGTTGAAGGTTGAAGGTTGAGGGCTTGAAAGTTGAAGGTTGGGAAGTTGAAGGTTGAAGGTTAAGGGGTTGAATATTGAGGGGTTGAAGGTTGAAGATTGAGGGGTTGAAGGTTGAAGGTTGAAGGTTGAAGATTGAGAGGTTGAAGGTTAAAGGTTAAGTGGTTGAAGGTTGAAGGTTGAGGGACTGAATGTTGGGGAGTTGAAGGTTGAAGGTTGAGGGCTTGAAGGTTGAAGGTTGAGGTGTTTAAGTTTGGAAGTTTAGGAGTTGAAGGTTGAGGGGTTGAAGGTTGAAGGTTGAGAAGTTGAAGGTTGATGGTTGAGGGGTTGTAGGTTGAAGGTTGTGGGGTTGAAGATTGAAAGTTGAGGGACTGAAGATTGAAGGTTGACTGGTTGATGGTTACAGGTTGAGGGGTAGAAGGTTGAAGGTTGAGGGTTTGAAAGTTAAAGGTTAAGGGGTTGAAGGTCGAAGTTTGAGGGGTTAAAGATAAATGGTTGGGTGGTTGAAGGTTGAAAGTTGAGGGCTTGAAGGATGAAGGTTGAAGGTCGAGTGGTTAAAGGTTGAAGGTTAAGGGGTTAAAGATCGAAGGTTGAGGGGTTAAAGGTTGAAGGTTGAAGGAGTTGAAAGTTGAAGGTTGAGGGGTTGCAGGTTGGAGGTTGAACGTTGAGGGGTTGAAGGTTGAAGGTTGAGGGGTTAAAGGATGAAGGTTGAGGGGTTGAAGGTTGAAGGTTGAAGGTTGAAGGATTTGAAGGTTGGAAGTTGAGGGGTTGAAGGTTAAAGGTTGATGGTTGAAGGAGTTGAAGGTTGAAGGTTGAGGGGTTGAAGGTTAAAGGTTGATGGGTTGAAGGTTGAGGGGTTGAAGGTTGAAGGTTGGGAAGTTGAAGGTTGAAGGTTAAGGGGTTGAATATTGAGGGGTTGAAGGTTGAAGACTGAGGGGTTGAAGGTTGAAGGTTGAAGGGTGAGAGGTTGAAGGTTAAAGGTTAAGTGGTTGAAGGTTGAAGGTTGAGGAACTGAATGTTGGGGAGTTGACGGTTGAAGGTTGAGGGCTTGAAGGTTGAAGGTTGAGGTGTTTAAGGTTGGAGGTTTAGGAGTTGAAGGTTGAGGGGTTGAAGGTTGAAGGTTGAGAAGTTGAAGGTTGATGGTTGAGGGGTTGAAGGTTGAAGGTTGTGGGGTTGAAGATTGAAAGTTGAGGGACTGAAGATTGAAGGTTGACTGGTTGAAGGTTACAGGTTGAGGGGTAGAAGGTTGAAGGTTGAGGGTTTGAAAGTTAAAGGTTAAGGGGTTGAAGGTCGAAGGTTGAGGGGTTAAAGATAAATGGTTGGGTGGTTGAAGGTTGAAATTTGATGGCTTGAAGGATGAAGGTTGAGGGGTTGAAGGATGAAGGTTGAGGGGTTGAAGGTTGAATGTTGAAGGAGTTGAAGGTTGAAAGTTGAGGGGTTGAAGGTTAAAGGTTGAACGTTGAAGGAGTCGAAGGTTGAAGGTTGAGGGGTTGAAGGTTGATGGTCGAAGGTTGAGTTGTTAAAGGTTAAAGGTTGAAGGAGTTGAAGGTTGAAGGTTGAGGGGTTGAAGGTTGGAGGTTGAAGGTTGAGGGGTTGAAGGTTGAAGGTTGAGGAGTTGAAGGTTGAAGGTTGATTGGTTGAAGGTTGGAGGTTGAAGGTTGAGGGGTTGAAGGTTGAAGGTTGAGGGCTTGAAGGTTGAAGGTTGAGGTGTTTAAGGTTGGAGGATTAGGAGTTGAAGGTTGAGGGGTTGAAGGTTGAAGGTTGAGAAGTTGAAGGTTGATGGTTGAGGGGTTGAAGGTTGAAGGTTGTGGGGTTGAAGATTGAAAGTTAAGGGACTGAAGATTGAAGGTTGACTGCTTGAAGGTTACAGGTTGAGCGGTAGAAGGTTGAAGGTTGAGGGTTTGAAAGTTAAAGGTGAAGGGGTTGAAGGTCGAAGGTTGAGGGGTTAAAGATAGATGGTTGGCTGGTTGAAGGTTGAAAGTTGAGGGCTTGAAGGATGAAGGTAGAAGGTTGAGTGGTTAAAGGTTGAAGGTTGAAGAAGTTGAAGGTTGAAAGTTGAGGGGTTGAAGGTTAAAGGTTAAAGGTTGAAGGAGTTGAAGGTTGAAGGTTGAGGGGTTGAAGGTTGGAGGTTGAGGGTTTGAAAGTTAAAGGTGAAGGGGTTGAAGGTCGAAGGTTAAGGGGTTGAAGATCGAAGGTTGAGGGGTTAAAGGTTAAAGGTTGAAGGAGTTGATGGTTGAAAGTTGAGGGGTTGAAGGTTAAAGGTTGAAGGTTGAAGGAGTTGAAGGTTGAAGGTTGAGGGGTTGAAGGTTGAAGGTCGAAGGTTCAGGGGCAAAGGTTGAAGGTTGAAGGAGTTGAAGGTTGAAGGTTGAGGGGTTGAAGGTTGGAGGTTGAACGTTGAGGGGTTGAAGGTTGAAGTTTGAGGAGTTGAAGGTTGAAGGTTGAGGTGTTGAAGGTTGAAGGTTGAGGGGTTGAAGGTTGAAGGTTGAGGGGTTGAAGGTTAAAGGTTGATGGGTTGAAGGTTGAAGGTTGAAGAAATTGAAGGTTGAAAGTTGAGGGGTTGAAGGTTAAAGGGTTGAAGGTTGAAGGAGTTGAAGGTGGAAGGTTGAGGGGTTGAAGGTTGAAGGTCGAAGGTTGAGGGGTTAAAGGTTGAAGGTTGAAGGAGTTGAAGGTTGAAGGTTGAGGGGTTGAAGGTTGGAGGTTGAACGTTGAGGGGTTGAAGGTTGAAGGTTGAGGGGTTGAAGGATGAAGGTTGAGGGGTTGAAGGTTGAAGGTTGATGGAGTTGAAGGTTGAAAGTTGAGGGGTTGAAGGTTAAAGGTTGAAGGTTGGAGGAGTTGAAGGTTGAAGGTTGAGGGGTTGAAGGTTGAAGGTCGAAGGTTGAGGGGTTAAAGGTTGAAGGTTGAAGGAGTTGAAGGTTGAAGGTTGAGGGGTTGAAGGTTGGAGGTTGAACGTTGAGGGGTTGAAGGTTGAAGGATGAGGAGTTGAAGGTTGAAGGTTGAGGGGTTGAATGTTGAAGGTTGAGGGGTTGAAGGTTGAAGGTTGAGGGGTTGTAGGTTAAAGGTTGATGGGTTGACGGTTGAGGGGTTGAAGGTTGAAGTTAGAGGGGTTGAAGGTTGAAGGTTGATTGCTTGAAAGTTAAAGGTTGGGAAGTTAAAGGTTGAAGGTTAAGGGGTTGAATATTGAGGGGTTGAAGGTTGAAGATTGAGGGGTTGAAGGTTGAAGGTTGAAGGTTGAGAGGTTGAAGGTTAAAGGTTGAACGTTGAGGGGTTGAAGGTTGAAGGTTGAGGGGTTGAAGGATGAAGGTTGAGGGGTTGAAGGTTGAAGGTTGATGGAGTTGAAGGTTGAAAGTTGAGGGGTTGAAGGTTAAAGGTTGAAGGTTGGAGGAGTTGAAGGTTGAAGGTTGAGGGGTTGAAGGTTGAAGGTCGAAGGTTGAGGGGTTAAAGGTTGAAGGTTGAAGGAGTTGAAGGTTGAAGGTTGAGGGGTTGAAGGTTGGAGGTTGAACGTTGAGGGGTTGAAGGTTGAAGGATGAGGAGTTGAAGGTTGAAGGTTGAGGGGTTGAATGTTGAAGGTTGAGGGGTTGAAGGTTGAAGGTTGAGGGGTTGTAGGTTAAAGGTTGATGGGTTGAAGGTTGAGGGGTTGAAGGTTGAAGTTAGAGGGGTTGAAGGTTGAAGGTTGATTGCTTGAAAGTTAAAGGTTGGGAAGTTAAAGGTTGAAGGTTAAGGGGTTGAATATTGAGGGGTTGAAGGTTGAAGATTGAGGGGTTGAAGGTTGAAGGTTGAAGGTTGAGAGGTTGAAGGTTAAAGGTTAAGTGGTTGAAGGTTGAAGGTTGAGGGACTGAATGTTGGGGATTTGAAGGTTGAAGGTTGAGGGCTTGAAGGTTGAAGGTTGAGGTGTTTAAGGTTGGAGGTTTAGGAGTTGAAGGTTGAAGGTTGAGGGGTTGAAGGTTGAAGGTCGAAGGTTGATGGGTTAAAGGTTGAAGGTTGAAGGAGTTGAAGGTTGAAGGTTGAGGGGTTGAAGGTTGGAGGTTGAACGTTGAGGGGTTGAAGGTTGAAGGTTGAGGGGTTGAAGGATGAAGGTTGAGGGGTTGAAGGTTGAAGGTTGAAGGAGTTGAAGGTTGAAAGTTGAGGGGTTGAAGGTTAAAGGTTGAAGGTTGAAGGAGTTGAAGGTTGAAGGTTGAGGGGTTGAAGGTTGAAGGTCGAAGGTTGATTGGTTAAAGGTTGAAGGTTGAAGGAGTTGAAGGTTGAAGGTTGAGGGGTTGAAGGTTGGAGGTTGAACGTTGAGGGGTTGAAGGTTGAAGGTTGAGGAGTTGAAGGTTGAAGGTTGAGGGGTTGAAGGTTGAAGGTTGAGATGTTGAAGGTTGAAGGTTGAGGGGTTGAAGGTTTTAAGGTTGATGGGTTGAAGGTTGAGGGGTTGAAGGTTGAAGTTAGAGGGGTTGAAGGTTGAAGGTTGAGGGCTTGAAAGTTGAAGGTTGGGAAGTTGAAGGTTGAAGGTTAAGGGGTTGAATATTGAGGGGTTGAAGGTTGAAGATTGAGGGGTTGAAGGTTGAAGGTTGAAGGTTGAGAGGTTGAAGGTTAAAGGTTAAGTGGTTGAAGGTTGAAGGTTGAGGGCTTGAAGGTTGAAGGTTGTGGTGTTTAAGGTTGAAGGTTTAGGATTTGAAGGTTGAGGGGTTGAAGGTTGAAGGTTGAGGAGTTGAAGGTTGAAGGTTGAGGGGTTGAAGGTTGGAGGTTGAAGGTTGAGGGGTTGAAGGTTGAAGGTTGAGGGCTTGAAGGTTGAAGGTTGAGGTGTTTAAAGTTGGAGGTTTAGGAGTTGAAGGTTGAGGGGTTGTACGTTGAAGGTTGAGAAGTTGAAGGTTGATGGTTGAGGGGTTGAAGGTTGAAGGTTGTGGGGTTGAAAATTGAAAGTTGAGGGACTTAAGATTGAAGGTTGACTGGTTGAAGGTTACAGGTTGAGCGGTAGAAGGTTGAAGGTTGAGGGTTTGAAAGTTAAAGGTGAAGGGGTTGAAGGTCGAAGGTTGAGGGGTTAAAGATAGATGGTTGGCTGGTTGAAGGTTGAAAGTTGAGGGCTTGAAGGATGAAGGTAGAAGGTTGAGTGGTTAAAGGTTGAAGGTTGAAGAAGTTGAAGGTTGAAAGTTGAGGGGTTGAAGGTTAAAGGTTAAAGGTTGAAGGAGTTGAAGGTTGAAGGTTGAGGGGTTGAAGGTTGGAGGTTGAGGGTTTGAAAGTTAAAGGTGAAGGGGTTGAAGGTCGAAGGTTAAGGGGTTGAAGATCGAAGGTTGAGGGGTTAAAGGTTGAAGGTTGAAGGAGTTGATGGTTGAAAGTTGAGGGGTTGAAGGTTAAAGGTTGAAGGTTGAAGGAGTTGAAGGTTGAAGGTTGAGGGGTTGAAGGTTGAAGGTCGAAGGTTCAGGGGTTAAAGGTTGAAGGTTGAAGGAGTTGAAGGTTGAAGGTTGAGGGGTTGAAGGTTGGAGGTTGAACGTTGAGGGGTTGAAGGTTGAAGGTTGAGGAGTTGAAGGTTGAAGGTTGAGGGGTTGAAGGTTGAAGGTTGAGGGGTTGAAGGATGAAGGTTGAGGGGTTGAAGGTTGAAGGTTGAAGCAGTTGAAGGTTGAAAGTTGTGGGGTTGAAGGTTAAAGGTTGAAGGTTGGAGGAGTTGAAGGTTGAAGGTTGAGGGGTTGAAGGTTGAAGGTCGAAGGTTGAGGGGTTAAAGGTTGAAGGTTGAAGGAGTTGAAGGTTGAAGGTTGAGGGGTTGAACGTTGGAGGTTGAACGTTGAGGGGTTGAAGGTTGAAGGATGAGGAGTTGAAGGTTGAAGGTTGAGGGGTTGAATGTTGAAGGTTGAGGGGTTGAAGGTTGAAGGTTGAGGGGTTGTAGGTTAAATGTTGATGGGTTGAAGGTTGAGGGGTTGAAGGTTGAAGTTAGAGGGGTTGAAGGTTGAAGGTTGAGGGCTTGAAAGTTAAAGGTTGGGAAGTTAAAGGTTGAAGGTTAAGGGGTTGAATATTGAGGGGTTGAAGGTTGAAGATTGAGGGGCTGAAGGTTGAAGATTGAGGGGTTGAAGGTTGAAGGTTGAAGGTTGAGATGTTGAAGGTTAAAGGTTAAGTGGTTGAAGGTTGAAGGTTGAGGGACTGAATGTTGAGGATTTGAAGGTTGAAGGTTGAGGGCTTGAAGGTTGAAGGTTGAGGTGTTTAAGGTTGGAGGTTTAGGAGTTGAAGGTTGAAGGTTGAGGGGTTGAAGGTTGAAGGTTGATGGGTTGAAGGTTGAGGGGTTGAAGGTTGAAGGTTGGGAAGTTGAAGGTTGAAGGTTAAGGGGTTGAATATTGAGGGGTTGAAGGTTGAAGACTGAGGGGTTGAAGGTTGAAGGGTGAGAGGTTGAAGGTTAAAGGTTAAGTGGTTGAAGGTTGAAGGTTGAGGAACTGAATGTTGGGGAGTTGAAGGTTGAAGGTTGAGGCCTTGAAGGTTGAAGGTTGAGGTGTTTAAGGTTGGAGGTTTAGGAGTTGAAGGTTGAGGGGTTGAAGGTTGAAGGTTGAGAAGTTGAAGGTTGATGGTTGAGGGGTTGAAGGTTGAAGGTTGTGGAGTTGAAGATTGAAAGTTGAGGGACTGAAGATTGAAGGTTACAGGTTGAGGGGTAGAAGGTTGAAGGTAGAGGGTTTGAAAGTTAAAGGTTAAGGGTTTGAAGGTCGAAGGTTGAGGGGTTAAAGATAAATGGTTGGGTGGTTGAAGGTTGAAAGTTGATGGCTTGAAGGATGAAGGGTTGAAGGTTGAAGGTTGAGGGGTTGAAGGTTGAATGTTGAAGGAGTTGAAGGTTGAAAGTTGAGGGGTTGAAGGTTAAAGGTTGAACGTTGAAGGAGTCGAAGGTTGAAGGTTGAGGGGTTGAAGGTTGATGGTCGAAGGTTGAGTTGTTAAAGGTTGAAGGTTGAAGGAGTTGAAGGTTGAAGGTTGAGGTATTGAAGGTTGGAGGTTGAAGGTTGAGGGGTTGAAGGTTGAAGGTTGAGGAGTTGAAGGTTGAAGGTTGAGGGGTTGAAGGTTGAAGGTTGAGGGGTTGAAGGTTGAAGGTTGAGGGCTTGAAGGTTGAAGGTTGAGGTGTTTAAGGTTGGAGGATTAGGAGTTGAAGGTTGAGGGGTTGAAGGATGAAGGTTGAGGGGTTGAAGGTTAAAGGTTGATGGGTTGAAGGTTGAAGGTTGAAGGAGTTGAAGGTTGAAAGTTGAGGGGTTGAAGGTTAAAGGGTTGAAGGTTGAAGGAGTTGAAGGTTGAAGGTTGGGGGGTTGAAGGTTGAAGGTCGAAGGTTGAGGGGTTAAAGGTTGAAGGTTGAAGGAGTTGAAGGTTGAAAGTTGAGGGGTTGAAGGTTAAAGGTTGAAGGTTGGAGGAGTTGAAGGTTAAAGGTTGAGGGGTTGAAGGTTGAAGGTCGAAGGTTGAGGGGTTAAAGGTTGAAGGTTGAAGGAGTTGAAGGTTGAAGGTTGAGGGGTTGAAGGTTGGAGGTTGAACGTTGAGGGGTTGAAGGTTGAAGGATGAGGAGTTGAAGGTTGAAGGTTGAGGGGTTGAATGTTGAAGGTTGAGGGGTTGAAGGTTGAAGGTTGAGGAGTTGTAGGTTACAGGTTGATGGGTTGAAGGTTGAGGGGTTGAAGGTTGAAGGTTGAGGGCTTGAAAGTTAAAGGTAGGGAAGTTAAAGGTTGAAGGTTAAGGGGTTGAATATTGAGGGGTTGAAGGTTGAAGATTGAGGGGTAGAAGGTTGAAGGTTGAAGGTTGAGAGGTTGAAGGTTAAAGGTTAAGTGGTTGAAGGTTGAAGGTTGAGGGACTGAATGTTGGGGATTTGAAGGTTGAAGGTTGAGGGCTTGAAGGTTGAAGGTTGAGGTGTTTAAGGTTGGAGGTTTAGGAGTTGAAGGTTGAAGGTTGAGGGGTTGAAGGTTGAAGGTCGAAGGTTGAGGGGTTAAAGGTTGAAGGTTGAAGGAGTTGAAGGTTGAAGGTTGAGGGATTGAAGGTTGGAGGTTGAACGTTGAGGGGTTGAAGGTTGAAGGTTGAGGGGTTGAAGGATGAAGGTTGAGGGGTTGAAGGTTGAAGGTTGAAGGAGTTGAAGGTTGAAAGTTGAGGGGTTGAAGGTTAAAGGTTGAAGGTTGAAGGAGTTGAAGGTTGAAGGTTGAGGGGTTGAAGGTTGAAGGTTGAAGGTCGAAGGTTGATTGGTTAAAGGTTGAAGGTTGAAGGAGTTGAAGGTTGAAGGTTGAGGGGTTGAAGGCTGGAGGTTGAACGTTGAGGGGTTGAAGGTTGAAGGTTGAGGAGTTGAAGGTTGAAGGTTGAGGGGTTGAAGGTTGAAGGTTGAAGGGTTGAAGGTTGAAGGTTGAGGGGTTGAAGGTTAAAGGTTGATGGGTTGAAGGTTGAGGGGTTGAAGGTTGAAGTTAGAGGGGTTGAAGGTTGAAGGTTGAGGGCTTGAAAGTTGAAGGTTGGGAAGTTGAAGGTTGAAGGTTAAGGGGTTGAATATTGAGGGGTTGAAGGTTGAAGATTGAGGGGTTGAAGGTTGAAGGTTGAAGGTTGAGAGGTTGAAGGTTAAAGGTTAAGTGGTTGAAGGTTGAAGTTTGAGGGGTTGAAGGATGAAGGTTGAGGGGTTGAAGGTTGAAGGTTGAAGGAGTTGAAGGTTGAAAGTTGAGGGGTTGAAGGTTAAAGGTTGAAGGTTGAAGGAGTTGAAGGTTGAAGGTTGAGGGGTTGAAGGTTGAAGGTCGAAGGTTGATTGGTTAAAGGTTGAAGGTTGAAGGAGTTGAAGGTTGAAGGTTGAGGGGTTGAAGGTTGGAGGTTGAGGAGTTGAAGGTTGAAGGTTGAGGGGTTGAAGGTTGAAGGTTGAGATGTTGAAGGTTGAAGGTTGAGGGGTTGAAGGTTTTAAGGTTGATGGGTTGAAGGTTGAGGGGTTGAAGGTTGAAGTTAGAGGGGTTGAAGGTTGAAGGTTGAGGGCTTGAAAGTTGAAGGTTGGGAAGTTGAAGGTTGAAGGTTAAGGGGTTGAATATTGAGGGGTTGAAGGTTGAAGATTGAGGGGTTGAAGGTTGAAGGTTGAAGGTTGAGAGGTTGAAGGTTAAAGGTTAAGTGGTTGAAGGTTGAAGGTTGAGGGCTTGAAGGTTGAAGGTTGTGGTGTTTAAGGTTGAAGGTTTAGGATTTGAAGGTTGAGGGGTTGAAGGTTGAAGGTTGAGGAGTTGAAGGTTGAAGGTTGAGGGGTTGAAGGTTGGAGGTTGAAGGTTGAGGGGTTGAAGGTTGAAGGTTGAGGGCTTGAAGGTTGAAGGTTGAGGTGTTTAAAGTTGGAGGTTTAGGAGTTGAAGGTTGAGGGGTTGTACGTTGAAGGTTGAGAAGTTGAAGGTTGATGGTTGAGGGGTTGAAGGTTGAAGGTTGTGGGGTTGAAAATTGAAAGTTGAGGGACTTAAGATTGAAGGTTGACTGGTTGAAGGTTACAGGTTGAGCGGTAGAAGGTTGAAGGTTGAGGGTTTGAAAGTTAAAGGTGAAGGGGTTGAAGGTCGAAGGTTGAGGGGTTAAAGATAGATGGTTGGCTGGTTGAAGGTTGAAAGTTGAGGGCTTGAAGGATGAAGGTAGAAGGTTGAGTGGTTAAAGGTTGAAGGTTGAAGAAGTTGAAGGTTGAAAGTTGAGGGGTTGAAGGTTAAAGGTTAAAGGTTGAAGGAGTTGAAGGTTGAAGGTTGAGGGGTTGAAGGTTGGAGGTTGAGGGTTTGAAAGTTAAAGGTGAAGGGGTTGAAGGTCGAAGGTTAAGGGGTTGAAGATCGAAGGTTGAGGGGTTAAAGGTTGAAGGTTGAAGGAGTTGATGGTTGAAAGTTGAGGGGTTGAAGGTTAAAGGTTGAAGGTTGAAGGAGTTGAAGGTTGAAGGTTGAGGGGTTGAAGGTTGAAGGTCGAAGGTTCAGGGGTTAAAGGTTGAAGGTTGAAGGAGTTGAAGGTTGAAGGTTGAGGGGTTGAAGGTTGGAGGTTGAACGTTGAGGGGTTGAAGGTTGAAGGTTGAGGAGTTGAAGGTTGAAGGTTGAGGGGTTGAAGGTTGAAGGTTGAGGGGTTGAAGGATGAAGGTTGAGGGGTTGAAGGTTGAAGGTTGAAGCAGTTGAAGGTTGAAAGTTGTGGGGTTGAAGGTTAAAGGTTGAAGGTTGGAGGAGTTGAAGGTTGAAGGTTGAGGGGTTGAAGGTTGAAGGTCGAAGGTTGAGGGGTTAAAGGTTGAAGGTTGAAGGAGTTGAAGGTTGAAGGTTGAGGGGTTGAACGTTGGAGGTTGAACGTTGAGGGGTTGAAGGTTGAAGGATGAGGAGTTGAAGGTTGAAGGTTGAGGGGTTGAATGTTGAAGGTTGAGGGGTTGAAGGTTGAAGGTTGAGGGGTTGTAGGTTAAATGTTGATGGGTTGAAGGTTGAGGGGTTGAAGGTTGAAGTTAGAGGGGTTGAAGGTTGAAGGTTGAGGGCTTGAAAGTTAAAGGTTGGGAAGTTAAAGGTTGAAGGTTAAGGGGTTGAATATTGAGGGGTTGAAGGTTGAAGATTGAGGGGCTGAAGGTTGAAGATTGAGGGGTTGAAGGTTGAAGGTTGAAGGTTGAGATGTTGAAGGTTAAAGGTTAAGTGGTTGAAGGTTGAAGGTTGAGGGACTGAATGTTGAGGATTTGAAGGTTGAAGGTTGAGGGCTTGAAGGTTGAAGGTTGAGGTGTTTAAGGTTGGAGGTTTAGGAGTTGAAGGTTGAAGGTTGAGGGGTTGAAGGTTGAAGGTTGATGGGTTGAAGGTTGAGGGGTTGAAGGTTGAAGGTTGGGAAGTTGAAGGTTGAAGGTTAAGGGGTTGAATATTGAGGGGTTGAAGGTTGAAGACTGAGGGGTTGAAGGTTGAAGGGTGAGAGGTTGAAGGTTAAAGGTTAAGTGGTTGAAGGTTGAAGGTTGAGGAACTGAATGTTGGGGAGTTGAAGGTTGAAGGTTGAGGCCTTGAAGGTTGAAGGTTGAGGTGTTTAAGGTTGGAGGTTTAGGAGTTGAAGGTTGAGGGGTTGAAGGTTGAAGGTTGAGAAGTTGAAGGTTGATGGTTGAGGGGTTGAAGGTTGAAGGTTGTGGAGTTGAAGATTGAAAGTTGAGGGACTGAAGATTGAAGGTTACAGGTTGAGGGGTAGAAGGTTGAAGGTAGAGGGTTTGAAAGTTAAAGGTTAAGGGTTTGAAGGTCGAAGGTTGAGGGGTTAAAGATAAATGGTTGGGTGGTTGAAGGTTGAAAGTTGATGGCTTGAAGGATGAAGGGTTGAAGGTTGAAGGTTGAGGGGTTGAAGGTTGAATGTTGAAGGAGTTGAAGGTTGAAAGTTGAGGGGTTGAAGGTTAAAGGTTGAACGTTGAAGGAGTCGAAGGTTGAAGGTTGAGGGGTTGAAGGTTGATGGTCGAAGGTTGAGTTGTTAAAGGTTGAAGGTTGAAGGAGTTGAAGGTTGAAGGTTGAGGTATTGAAGGTTGGAGGTTGAAGGTTGAGGGGTTGAAGGTTGAAGGTTGAGGAGTTGAAGGTTGAAGGTTGAGGGGTTGAAGGTTGAAGGTTGAGGGGTTGAAGGTTGAAGGTTGAGGGCTTGAAGGTTGAAGGTTGAGGTGTTTAAGGTTGGAGGATTAGGAGTTGAAGGTTGAGGGGTTGAAGGATGAAGGTTGAGGGGTTGAAGGTTAAAGGTTGATGGGTTGAAGGTTGAAGGTTGAAGGAGTTGAAGGTTGAAAGTTGAGGGGTTGAAGGTTAAAGGGTTGAAGGTTGAAGGAGTTGAAGGTTGAAGGTTGGGGGGTTGAAGGTTGAAGGTCGAAGGTTGAGGGGTTAAAGGTTGAAGGTTGAAGGAGTTGAAGGTTGAAGGTTGAGGGGTTGAAGGTTGGAGGTTGAACGTTGAGCGGTTGAAGGTTGAAGGTTGAGGGGTTGAAGGATGAAGGTTGAGGGGTGGAAGGTTGAAGGTTGAAGGAGTTGAAGGTTGAAAGTTGAGGGGTTGAAGGTTAAAGGTTGAAGGTTGGAGGAGTTGAAGGTTAAAGGTTGAGGGGTTGAAGGTTGAAGGTCGAAGGTTGAGGGGTTAAAGGTTGAAGGTTGAAGGAGTTGAAGGTTGAAGGTTGAGGGGTTGAAGGTTGGAGGTTGAACGTTGAGGGGTTGAAGGTTGAAGGATGAGGAGTTGAAGGTTGAAGGTTGAGGGGTTGAATGTTGAAGGTTGAGGGGTTGAAGGTAGAAGGTTGAGGAGTTGTAGGTTACAGGTTGATGGGTTGAAGGTTGAGGGGTTGAAGGTTGAAGGTTGAGGGCTTGAAAGTTAAAGGTAGGGAAGTTAAAGGTTGAAGGTTAAGGGGTTGAATATTGAGGGGTTGAAGGTTGAAGATTGAGGGGTAGAAGGTTGAAGGTTGAAGGTTGAGAGGTTGAAGGTTAAAGGTTAAGTGGTTGAAGGTTGAAGGTTGAGGGACTGAATGTTGGGGATTTGAAGGTTGAAGGTTGAGGGCTTGAAGGTTGAAGGTTGAGGTGTTTAAGGTTGGAGGTTTAGGAGTTGAAGGTTGAAGGTTGAGGGGTTGAAGGTTGAAGGTCGAAGGTTGAGGGGTTAAAGGTTGAAGGTTGAAGGAGTTGAAGGTTGAAGGTTGAGGGATTGAAGGTTGGAGGTTGAACGTTGAGGGGTTGAAGGTTGAAGGTTGAGGGGTTGAAGGATGAAGGTTGAGGGGTTGAAGGTTGAAGGTTGAAGGAGTTGAAGGTTGAAAGTTGAGGGGTTGAAGGTTAAAGGTTGAAGGTTGAAGGAGTTGAAGGTTGAAGGTTGAGGGGTTGAAGGTTGAAGGTTGAAGGTCGAAGGTTGATTGGTTAAAGGTTGAAGGTTGAAGGTTGTGGTGTTTAAGGTTGAAGGTTTAGGATTTGAAGGTTGAGGGGTTGAAGGTTGAAGGTTGAGGAGTTGAAGGTTGAAGGTTGAGGGGTTGAAGGTTGGAGGTTGAAGGTTGAGGGGTTGAAGGTTGAAGGTTGAGGGCTTGAAGGTTGAAGGTTGAGGTGTTTAAAGTTGGAGGTTTAGGAGTTGAAGGTTGAGGGGTTGTACGTTGAAGGTTGAGAAGTTGAAGGTTGATGGTTGAGGGGTTGAAGGTTGAAGGTTGTGGGGTTGAAAATTGAAAGTTGAGGGACTTAAGATTGAAGGTTGACTGGTTGAAGGTTACAGGTTGAGCGGTAGAAGGTTGAAGGTTGAGGGTTTGAAAGTTAAAGGTGAAGGGGTTGAAGGTCGAAGGTTGAGGGGTTAAAGATAGATGGTTGGCTGGTTGAAGGTTGAAAGTTGAGGGCTTGAAGGATGAAGGTAGAAGGTTGAGTGGTTAAAGGTTGAAGGTTGAAGAAGTTGAAGGTTGAAAGTTGAGGGGTTGAAGGTTAAAGGTTAAAGGTTGAAGGAGTTGAAGGTTGAAGGTTGAGGGGTTGAAGGTTGGAGGTTGAGGGTTTGAAAGTTAAAGGTGAAGGGGTTGAAGGTCGAAGGTTAAGGGGTTGAAGATCGAAGGTTGAGGGGTTAAAGGTTGAAGGTTGAAGGAGTTGATGGTTGAAAGTTGAGGGGTTGAAGGTTAAAGGTTGAAGGTTGAAGGAGTTGAAGGTTGAAGGTTGAGGGGTTGAAGGTTGAAGGTCGAAGGTTCAGGGGTTAAAGGTTGAAGGTTGAAGGAGTTGAAGGTTGAAGGTTGAGGGGTTGAAGGTTGGAGGTTGAACGTTGAGGGGTTGAAGGTTGAAGGTTGAGGAGTTGAAGGTTGAAGGTTGAGGGGTTGAAGGTTGAAGGTTGAGGGGTTGAAGGATGAAGGTTGAGGGGTTGAAGGTTGAAGGTTGAAGCAGTTGAAGGTTGAAAGTTGTGGGGTTGAAGGTTAAAGGTTGAAGGTTGGAGGAGTTGAAGGTTGAAGGTTGAGGGGTTGAAGGTTGAAGGTCGAAGGTTGAGGGGTTAAAGGTTGAAGGTTGAAGGAGTTGAAGGTTGAAGGTTGAGGGGTTGAACGTTGGAGGTTGAACGTTGAGGGGTTGAAGGTTGAAGGATGAGGAGTTGAAGGTTGAAGGTTGAGGGGTTGAATGTTGAAGGTTGAGGGGTTGAAGGTTGAAGGTTGAGGGGTTGTAGGTTAAATGTTGATGGGTTGAAGGTTGAGGGGTTGAAGGTTGAAGTTAGAGGGGTTGAAGGTTGAAGGTTGAGGGCTTGAAAGTTAAAGGTTGGGAAGTTAAAGGTTGAAGGTTAAGGGGTTGAATATTGAGGGGTTGAAGGTTGAAGATTGAGGGGCTGAAGGTTGAAGATTGAGGGGTTGAAGGTTGAAGGTTGAAGGTTGAGATGTTGAAGGTTAAAGGTTAAGTGGTTGAAGGTTGAAGGTTGAGGGACTGAATGTTGAGGATTTGAAGGTTGAAGGTTGAGGGCTTGAAGGTTGAAGGTTGAGGTGTTTAAGGTTGGAGGTTTAGGAGTTGAAGGTTGAAGGTTGAGGGGTTGAAGGTTGAAGGTTGATGGGTTGAAGGTTGAGGGGTTGAAGGTTGAAGGTTGGGAAGTTGAAGGTTGAAGGTTAAGGGGTTGAATATTGAGGGGTTGAAGGTTGAAGACTGAGGGGTTGAAGGTTGAAGGGTGAGAGGTTGAAGGTTAAAGGTTAAGTGGTTGAAGGTTGAAGGTTGAGGAACTGAATGTTGGGGAGTTGAAGGTTGAAGGTTGAGGCCTTGAAGGTTGAAGGTTGAGGTGTTTAAGGTTGGAGGTTTAGGAGTTGAAGGTTGAGGGGTTGAAGGTTGAAGGTTGAGAAGTTGAAGGTTGATGGTTGAGGGGTTGAAGGTTGAAGGTTGTGGAGTTGAAGATTGAAAGTTGAGGGACTGAAGATTGAAGGTTACAGGTTGAGGGGTAGAAGGTTGAAGGTAGAGGGTTTGAAAGTTAAAGGTTAAGGGTTTGAAGGTCGAAGGTTGAGGGGTTAAAGATAAATGGTTGGGTGGTTGAAGGTTGAAAGTTGATGGCTTGAAGGATGAAGGGTTGAAGGTTGAAGGTTGAGGGGTTGAAGGTTGAATGTTGAAGGAGTTGAAGGTTGAAAGTTGAGGGGTTGAAGGTTAAAGGTTGAACGTTGAAGGAGTCGAAGGTTGAAGGTTGAGGGGTTGAAGGTTGATGGTCGAAGGTTGAGTTGTTAAAGGTTGAAGGTTGAAGGAGTTGAAGGTTGAAGGTTGAGGTATTGAAGGTTGGAGGTTGAAGGTTGAGGGGTTGAAGGTTGAAGGTTGAGGAGTTGAAGGTTGAAGGTTGAGGGGTTGAAGGTTGAAGGTTGAGGGGTTGAAGGTTGAAGGTTGAGGGCTTGAAGGTTGAAGGTTGAGGTGTTTAAGGTTGGAGGATTAGGAGTTGAAGGTTGAGGGGTTGAAGGATGAAGGTTGAGGGGTTGAAGGTTAAAGGTTGATGGGTTGAAGGTTGAAGGTTGAAGGAGTTGAAGGTTGAAAGTTGAGGGGTTGAAGGTTAAAGGGTTGAAGGTTGAAGGAGTTGAAGGTTGAAGGTTGGGGGGTTGAAGGTTGAAGGTCGAAGGTTGAGGGGTTAAAGGTTGAAGGTTGAAGGAGTTGAAGGTTGAAGGTTGAGGGGTTGAAGGTTGGAGGTTGAACGTTGAGCGGTTGAAGGTTGAAGGTTGAGGGGTTGAAGGATGAAGGTTGAGGGGTGGAAGGTTGAAGGTTGAAGGAGTTGAAGGTTGAAAGTTGAGGGGTTGAAGGTTAAAGGTTGAAGGTTGGAGGAGTTGAAGGTTAAAGGTTGAGGGGTTGAAGGTTGAAGGTCGAAGGTTGAGGGGTTAAAGGTTGAAGGTTGAAGGAGTTGAAGGTTGAAGGTTGAGGGGTTGAAGGTTGGAGGTTGAACGTTGAGGGGTTGAAGGTTGAAGGATGAGGAGTTGAAGGTTGAAGGTTGAGGGGTTGAATGTTGAAGGTTGAGGGGTTGAAGGTTGAAGGTTGAGGAGTTGTAGGTTACAGGTTGATGGGTTGAAGGTTGAGGGGTTGAAGGTTGAAGGTTGAGGGCTTGAAAGTTAAAGGTAGGGAAGTTAAAGGTTGAAGGTTAAGGGGTTGAATATTGAGGGGTTGAAGGTTGAAGATTGAGGGGTAGAAGGTTGAAGGTTGAAGGTTGAGAGGTTGAAGGTTAAAGGTTAAGTGGTTGAAGGTTGAAGGTTGAGGGACTGAATGTTGGGGATTTGAAGGTTGAAGGTTGAGGGCTTGAAGGTTGAAGGTTGAGGTGTTTAAGGTTGGAGGTTTAGGAGTTGAAGGTTGAAGGTTGAGGGGTTGAAGGTTGAAGGTCGAAGGTTGAGGGGTTAAAGGTTGAAGGTTGAAGGAGTTGAAGGTTGAAGGTTGAGGGATTGAAGGTTGGAGGTTGAACGTTGAGGGGTTGAAGGTTGAAGGTTGAGGGGTTGAAGGATGAAGGTTGAGGGGTTGAAGGTTGAAGGTTGAAGGAGTTGAAGGTTGAAAGTTGAGGGGTTGAAGGTTAAAGGTTGAAGGTTGAAGGAGTTGAAGGTTGAAGGTTGAGGGGTTGAAGGTTGAAGGTTGAAGGTCGAAGGTTGATTGGTTAAAGGTTGAAGGTTGAAGGAGTTGAAGGTTGAAGGTTGAGGGGTTGAAGGCTGGAGGTTGAACGTTGAGGGGTTGAAGGTTGAAGGTTGAGGAGTTGAAGGTTGAAGGTTGAGGGGTTGAAGGTTGAAGGTTGAAGGGTTGAAGGTTGAAGGTTGAGGGGTTGAAGGTTAAAGGTTGATGGGTTGAAGGTTGAGGGGTTGAAGGTTGAAGCTAGAGGGGTTGAAGGTTGAAGGTTGAGGGCTTGAAAGTTGAAGGTTGGGAAGTTGAAGGTTGAAGGTTAAGGGGTTGAATATTGAGGGGTTGAAGGTTGAAGATTGAGGGGTTGAAGGTTGAAGGTTGAAGGTTGAGAGGTTGAAGGTTAAAGGTTAAGTGGTTGAAGGTTGAAGTTTGAGGGGTTGAAGGATGAAGGTTGAGGGGTTGAAGGTTGAAGGTTGAAGGAGTTGAAGGTTGAAAGTTGAGGGGTTGAAGGTTAAAGGTTGAAGGTTGAAGGAGTTGAAGGTTGAAGGTTGAGGGGTTGAAGGTTGAAGGTCGAAGGTTGATTGGTTAAAGGTTGAAGGTTGAAGGAGTTGAAGGTTGAAGGTTGAGGGGTTGAAGGTTGGAGGTTGAGGAGTTGAAGGTTGAAGGTTGAGGGGTTGAAGGTTGAAGGTTGAGATGTTGAAGGTTGAAGGTTGAGGGGTTGAAGGTTTTAAGGTTGATGGGTTGAAGGTTGAGGGGTTGAAGGTTGAAGTTAGAGGGGTTGAAGGTTGAAGGTTGAGGGCTTGAAAGTTGAAGGTTGGGAAGTTGAAGGTTGAAGGTTAAGGGGTTGAATATTGAGGGGTTGAAGGTTGAAGATTGAGGGGTTGAAGGTTGAAGGTTGAAGGTTGAGAGGTTGAAGGTTAAAGGTTAAGTGGTTGAAGGTTGAAGGTTGAGGGCTTGAAGGTTGAAGGTTGTGGTGTTTAAGGTTGAAGGTTTAGGATTTGAAGGTTGAGGGGTTGAAGGTTGAAGGTTGAGGAGTTGAAGGTTGAAGGTTGAGGGGTTGAAGGTTGGAGGTTGAAGGTTGAGGGGTTGAAGGTTGAAGGTTGAGGGCTTGAAGGTTGAAGGTTGAGGTGTTTAAAGTTGGAGGTTTAGGAGTTGAAGGTTGAGGGGTTGTACGTTGAAGGTTGAGAAGTTGAAGGTTGATGGTTGAGGGGTTGAAGGTTGAAGGTTGTGGGGTTGAAAATTGAAAGTTGAGGGACTTAAGATTGAAGGTTGACTGGTTGAAGGTTACAGGTTGAGCGGTAGAAGGTTGAAGGTTGAGGGTTTGAAAGTTAAAGGTGAAGGGGTTGAAGGTCGAAGGTTGAGGGGTTAAAGATAGATGGTTGGCTGGTTGAAGGTTGAAAGTTGAGGGCTTGAAGGATGAAGGTAGAAGGTTGAGTGGTTAAAGGTTGAAGGTTGAAGAAGTTGAAGGTTGAAAGTTGAGGGGTTGAAGGTTAAAGGTTAAAGGTTGAAGGAGTTGAAGGTTGAAGGTTGAGGGGTTGAAGGTTGGAGGTTGAGGGTTTGAAAGTTAAAGGTGAAGGGGTTGAAGGTCGAAGGTTAAGGGGTTGAAGATCGAAGGTTGAGGGGTTAAAGGTTGAAGGTTGAAGGAGTTGAAGGTTGAAGGTTGAGGGGTTGAAGGTTGAAGGTCGAAGGTTCAGGGGTTAAAGGTTGAAGGTTGAAGGAGTTGAAGGTTGAAGGTTGAGGGGTTGAAGGTTGGAGGTTGAACGTTGAGGGGTTGAAGGTTGAAGGTTGAGGAGTTGAAGGTTGAAGGTTGAGGGGTTGAAGGTTGAAGGTTGAGGGGTTGAAGGATGAAGGTTGAGGGGTTGAAGGTTGAAGGTTGAAGCAGTTGAAGGTTGAAAGTTGTGGGGTTGAAGGTTAAAGGTTGAAGGTTGGAGGAGTTGAAGGTTGAAGGTTGAGGGGTTGAAGGTTGAAGGTCGAAGGTTGAGGGGTTAAAGGTTGAAGGTTGAAGGAGTTGAAGGTTGAAGGTTGAGGGGTTGAACGTTGGAGGTTGAACGTTGAGGGGTTGAAGGTTGAAGGATGAGGAGTTGAAGGTTGAAGGTTGAGGGGTTGAATGTTGAAGGTTGAGGGGTTGAAGGTTGAAGGTTGAGGGGTTGTAGGTTAAATGTTGATGGGTTGAAGGTTGAGGGGTTGAAGGTTGAAGTTAGAGGGGTTGAAGGTTGAAGGTTGAGGGCTTGAAAGTTAAAGGTTGGGAAGTTAAAGGTTGAAGGTTAAGGGGTTGAATATTGAGGGGTTGAAGGTTGAAGATTGAGGGGCTGAAGGTTGAAGATTGAGGGGTTGAAGGTTGAAGGTTGAAGGTTGAGATGTTGAAGGTTAAAGGTTAAGTGGTTGAAGGTTGAAGGTTGAGGGACTGAATGTTGAGGATTTGAAGGTTGAAGGTTGAGGGCTTGAAGGTTGAAGGTTGAGGTGTTTAAGGTTGGAGGTTTAGGAGTTGAAGGTTGAAGGTTGAGGGGTTGAAGGTTGAAGGTTGATGGGTTGAAGGTTGAGGGGTTGAAGGTTGAAGGTTGGGAAGTTGAAGGTTGAAGGTTAAGGGGTTGAATATTGAGGGGTTGAAGGTTGAAGACTGAGGGGTTGAAGGTTGAAGGGTGAGAGGTTGAAGGTTAAAGGTTAAGTGGTTGAAGGTTGAAGGTTGAGGAACTGAATGTTGGGGAGTTGAAGGTTGAAGGTTGAGGCCTTGATGGTTGAAAGTTGAGGGGTTGAAGGTTAAAGGTTGAAGGTTGAAGGAGTTGAAGGTTGAAGGTTGAGGGGTTGAAGGTTGAAGGTCGAAGGTTCAGGGGTTAAAGGTTGAAGGTTGAAGGAGTTGAAGGTTGAAGGTTGAGGGGTTGAAGGTTGGAGGTTGAACGTTGAGGGGTTGAAGGTTGAAGGTTGAGGAGTTGAAGGTTGAAGGTTGAGGGGTTGAAGGTTGAAGGTTGAGGGGTTGAAGGATGAAGGTTGAGGGGTTGAAGGTTGAAGGTTGAAGCAGTTGAAGGTTGAAAGTTGTGGGGTTGAAGGTTAAAGGTTGAAGGTTGGAGGAGTTGAAGGTTGAAGGTTGAGGGGTTGAAGGTTGAAGGTCGAAGGTTGAGGGGTTAAAGGTTGAAGGTTGAAGGAGTTGAAGGTTGAAGGTTGAGGGGTTGAACGTTGGAGGTTGAACGTTGAGGGGTTGAAGGTTGAAGGATGAGGAGTTGAAGGTTGAAGGTTGAGGGGTTGAATGTTGAAGGTTGAGGGGTTGAAGGTTGAAGGTTGAGGGGTTGTAGGTTAAATGTTGATGGGTTGAAGGTTGAGGGGTTGAAGGTTGAAGTTAGAGGGGTTGAAGGTTGAAGGTTGAGGGCTTGAAAGTTAAAGGTTGGGAAGTTAAAGGTTGAAGGTTAAGGGGTTGAATATTGAGGGGTTGAAGGTTGAAGATTGAGGGGCTGAAGGTTGAAGATTGAGGGGTTGAAGGTTGAAGGTTGAAGGTTGAGATGTTGAAGGTTAAAGGTTAAGTGGTTGAAGGTTGAAGGTTGAGGGACTGAATGTTGAGGATTTGAAGGTTGAAGGTTGAGGGCTTGAAGGTTGAAGGTTGAGGTGTTTAAGGTTGGAGGTTTAGGAGTTGAAGGTTGAAGGTTGAGGGGTTGAAGGTTGAAGGTTGATGGGTTGAAGGTTGAGGGGTTGAAGGTTGAAGGTTGGGAAGTTGAAGGTTGAAGGTTAAGGGGTTGAATATTGAGGGGTTGAAGGTTGAAGACTGAGGGGTTGAAGGTTGAAGGGTGAGAGGTTGAAGGTTAAAGGTTAAGTGGTTGAAGGTTGAAGGTTGAGGAACTGAATGTTGGGGAGTTGAAGGTTGAAGGTTGAGGCCTTGAAGGTTGAAGGTTGAGGTGTTTAAGGTTGGAGGTTTAGGAGTTGAAGGTTGAGGGGTTGAAGGTTGAAGGTTGAGAAGTTGAAGGTTGATGGTTGAGGGGTTGAAGGTTGAAGGTTGTGGAGTTGAAGATTGAAAGTTGAGGGACTGAAGATTGAAGGTTACAGGTTGAGGGGTAGAAGGTTGAAGGTAGAGGGTTTGAAAGTTAAAGGTTAAGGGTTTGAAGGTCGAAGGTTGAGGGGTTAAAGATAAATGGTTGGGTGGTTGAAGGTTGAAAGTTGATGGCTTGAAGGATGAAGGGTTGAAGGTTGAAGGTTGAGGGGTTGAAGGTTGAATGTTGAAGGAGTTGAAGGTTGAAAGTTGAGGGGTTGAATGTTAAAGGTTGAACGTTGAAGGAGTCGAAGGTTGAAGGTTGAGGGGTTGAAGGTTGATGGTCGAAGGTTGAGTTGTTAAAGGTTGAAGGTTGAAGGAGTTGAAGGTTGAAGGTTGAGGTATTGAAGGTTGGAGGTTGAAGGTTGAGGGGTTGAAGGTTGAAGGTTGAGGAGTTGAAGGTTGAAGGTTGAGGGGTTGAAGGTTGAAGGTTGAGGGGTTGAAGGTTGAAGGTTGAGGGCTTGAAGGTTGAAGGTTGAGGTGTTTAAGGTTGGAGGATTAGGAGTTGAAGGTTGAGGGGTTGAAGGATGAAGGTTGAGGGGTTGAAGGTTAAAGGTTGATGGGTTGAAGGTTGAAGGTTGAAGGAGTTGAAGGTTGAAAGTTGAGGGGTTGAAGGTTAAAGGGTTGAAGGTTGAAGGAGTTGAAGGTTGAAGGTTGGGGGGTTGAAGGTTGAAGGTCGAAGGTTGAGGGGTTAAAGGTTGAAGGTTGAAGGAGTTGAAGGTTGAAGGTTGAGGGGTTGAAGGTTGGAGGTTGAACGTTGAGCGGTTGAAGGTTGAAGGTTGAGGGGTTGAAGGATGAAGGTTGAGGGGTGGAAGGTTGAAGGTTGAAGGAGTTGAAGGTTGAAAGTTGAGGGGTTGAAGGTTAAAGGTTGAAGGTTGGAGGAGTTGAAGGTTAAAGGTTGAGGGGTTGAAGGTTGAAGGTCGAAGGTTGAGGGGTTAAAGGTTGAAGGTTGAAGGAGTTGAAGGTTGAAGGTTGAGGGGTTGAAGGTTGGAGGTTGAACGTTGAGGGGTTGAAGGTTGAAGGATGAGGAGTTGAAGGTTGAAGGTTGAGGGGTTGAATGTTGAAGGTTGAGGGGTTGAAGGTTGAAGGTTGAGGAGTTGTAGGTTACAGGTTGATGGGTTGAAGGTTGAGGGGTTGAAGGTTGAAGGTTGAGGGCTTGAAAGTTAAAGGTAGGGAAGTTAAAGGTTGAAGGTTAAGGGGTTGAATATTGAGGGGTTGAAGGTTGAAGATTGAGGGGTAGAAGGTTGAAGGTTGAAGGTTGAGAGGTTGAAGGTTAAAGGTTAAGTGGTTGAAGGTTGAAGGTTGAGGGACTGAATGTTGGGGATTTGAAGGTTGAAGGTTGAGGGCTTGAAGGTTGAAGGTTGAGGTGTTTAAGGTTGGAGGTTTAGGAGTTGAAGGTTGAAGGTTGAGGGGTTGAAGGTTGAAGGTCGAAGGTTGAGGGGTTAAAGGTTGAAGGTTGAAGGAGTTGAAGGTTGAAGGTTGAGGGATTGAAGGTTGGAGGTTGAACGTTGAGGGGTTGAAGGTTGAAGGTTGAGGGGTTGAAGGATGAAGGTTGAGGGGTTGAAGGTTGAAGGTTGAAGGAGTTGAAGGTTGAAAGTTGAGGGGTTGAAGGTTAAAGGTTGAAGGTTGAAGGAGTTGAAGGTTGAAGGTTGAGGGGTTGAAGGTTGAAGGTTGAAGGTCGAAGGTTGATTGGTTAAAGGTTGAAGGTTGAAGGAGTTGAAGGTTGAAGGTTGAGGGGTTGAAGGCTGGAGGTTGAACGTTGAGGGGTTGAAGGTTGAAGGTTGAGGAGTTGAAGGTTGAAGGTTGAGGGGTTGAAGGTTGAAGGTTGAAGGGTTGAAGGTTGAAGGTTGAGGGGTTGAAGGTTAAAGGTTGATGGGTTGAAGGTTGAGGGGTTGAAGGTTGAAGTTAGAGGGGTTGAAGGTTGAAGGTTGAGGGCTTGAAAGTTGAAGGTTGGGAAGTTGAAGGTTGAAGGTTAAGGGGTTGAATATTGAGGGGTTGAAGGTTGAAGATTGAGGGGTTGAAGGTTGAAGGTTGAAGGTTGAGAGGTTGAAGGTTAAAGGTTAAGTGGTTGAAGGTTGAAGTTTGAGGGCTTGAAGGTTGAAGGTTGTGGTGTTTAAGATTGGAGGTTTAGGAGTTGAAGGTTGAGGGGTTGAAGGTTGAAGGTTGAGAAGTTGAAGGTTGATGGTTGAGAGGTTGAAGATTGAAAGTTGAGAGACTGAAGATTGAAGGTTGACTGGTTGAAGGTTACAGGTTGAGGTTTAGAAGGTTGAAGGTTGAGGGTTTGAAAGTTAAGCGTTAAGGGGTTGAAGGTCGAAGGTTGAGGGGTTAAAGATAAATGGTTGGGTGGTGGAAGGTTGAAAGTTGAGGGCTTGAATTATGAAGGTTGAAGGTCGAGTTGTTAAAGGTTGAAGGTTAAGCGGTTGAAGATCGAAGGTTGACGGGTTAAAGGTTGAAGGTTGAAGGAGTTGAAGGTTGAAGGTTGAAGGAGTTGAAGGTTGACAGTTGAGGGGTTGAAGGTTGAAGGTTGAGGGGTTGAAGGTTGAAGGTTGAAGGAGTTGAAGGTTGACAGTTGAGGGGTTGAAGGTTAAAGGTTGAAGGTTGAAGGAGTTGAAGGTTAAAGGTTGAGGGGTTGAAGGTTGAAGGTCGAAGGTTGAGGGGTTGAATTTTGAAGGTTGAAGGAGTTGAATGTTGAAGGTTGTGGGGTTGAGGGTTGGAGGTTGAAGGTTGAGGGGTTGAAGGTTGAAGGTTGAGGAGTTGAAGGTTGAAGGTTGAGGGGTTGAAGGTTGGAGGTTGAAGGTTGAGGGGTTGAAGGTTGAAGGTTGAGGGGTTGAAGGTTAAAGGTTGATGGGTTGAAGGTTGAGGGGTTGAAGGTTAAAGTTAGAGGGGTGGAAGGTTGAAGGTTGAGGGCTTGAAAGTTGAAGGTTGGGAAGTTGAAGTTTGAAGGTTAATTGGTTGAATATTGAGAGGTTGAAGGTTGAAGATTGAGGGGTTGAAGGTTGAAGGTGTAGGGGTTGAAGGTTGAAGGTTGAAGGTTGAGGGGTTGATTGTACAAAGTTGAAGTGTTTAAGATTGATGGTTTAGGAATTGAAGGTTGAGGGGTTGAAGGTTGAAGGTTGAGGTGTTGGAGGTTGATCGTTGAGGGGTTGAAGGTTGAAGGTTAAGGGGGAACATTGAAGGTTAAAGATTGAGGGGTTGAAAGTTAAAGATTGAGGGGCTGAAGTATAAAGGTTAAGGGGTCGAAAGTTGAGGGTCTGAAGATTAAAGGTTGAGTGGTTGTAGGTTGAAGGTTGAGGGGTTGAAGTTTGAAGGTTGAGGGGTTGAAGGTTGAAGGTTGAAGGTTGAGGGGTAGAAGGTTGAAGGCTGAGTGTTTGAAAGTTAAAGGTTAAGGGGTTGAAGGTCTAAGGTAGAGGGGTTAAAGATAGATGGTTTGGTGGTTGAAGGTTGAAAGTTGAGGGCTTGAAGGATGAAAGTTGAAGGTTGAGTGGTTAAAGGTTGAAGGTTAAGGGGTTGAAGATCGAAGGTTGAGGGGTTAAAAGTTGAAGGTTGAAGGTTGAAGGTTGAGGGGTTGAAGGTTGGAGGTTGAACGTTGAGGGGTTGAAGGTTGAAGGTTGAGGTGTTGAAGGATGAAGGTTGAGGGGTTGAAGGTTTGAGGCTGAAGATTGAGGGGTTGAAGGTTAAAGGTTAAGTGGTTGAAGGTTGAAGGTTAAGTTACTGAATGTTGGGGAGTTAAATGTTGAAGTCTGACAGGTTGAAGGTTGAAGGTTGAGGGATTGAAGGTTGGAGGTTGAACGTTGAGGGGTTGAAGGTTGAAGGTTGAGGGGTTGAAGGATGAAGGTTGAGGGGTTGAAGGTTGAAGGTTGAAGGATTTGAAGGTTGAAAGTTGAGGGGTTGAAGGTTAAAGGTTGAAGGTTGAAGGAGTTGAAGGTTGAAGGTTGAGGGGTTGAAGGTCGAAGGTTGAGGGGTTAAAGGTTGAAGGTTGAAGGAGTTGAAGGTTGAAGGTTGAGGGGTTGAAGGTTGGAGGTTGAAGGTTGAGGGGTTGAAGGTTGAAGGTTGAGGAGTTGAAGGTTGAAGGTTGAGGGGTTGAAGGTTGCAGGTTGAAGGTTGAGGGGTTGAAGGTTGAAGGTTGAGGGGTTGAAGGTTAAAGGTTGATGGGTTGAAGGTTGAGGGGTTGAAGGTTGAAGTTAGAGGGGTTGAAGGTTGAAGGTTGAGGGCTTGAAAGTTGAATGTTGGGAAGTTGAAGGTTGAAGGTTAAGGGGTTGAATAGTGAGGGGTTGAAGGTTGAAGATTGAGGGGTTGAAGGTTGAAGGTTGAAGGTTGAGAGGTTGAAGGTTAAAGGTTAAGTGGTTGAAGGTTGAATGTTGAGGGACTGAATGTTGGGGAGTTGAAGGTTGAAGGTTGAGGGCTTGAAGGTTGAAGGTTGAGAAGTTGAAGGTTGATGGTTGAAGGGTTGAAGGTTGAATGTTGTGGGGTTTAAGATTGAAAGTTGAAGGACTGAAGATTGAAGGTTGACTGGTTGAAGGTTACAGGTTGAGGGGTAGAAGGTTGAAGGTTGAGGGTTTGAAAGTTAAAGTTTAAGGCGTTGAAGGTCGAAGGTTGAGGGGTTAAAGATAGATGGTTGGGTGGTTGAAGGTTGAAAGTTGAGGGCTTGAAGGATGAAGGTTGAAGGTTGAATGGTTAAAGGTTGAAGGTTAAGCGGTTGAAGATCGAAGGTTGGGGGATTAAAGGTTGAAGGTTGAAGGAGTTGAAGGTTGAAGGTTGAGGGGTTGAAGGTTGGAGGTTGAACGTTGAGGGGTCGTAGGTTGAAGGTTGAGGGGTTGAAGGATGAAGGTTGAGGGTTTGAAGGTTAAAGGTTGAAGGTTGAAGGAGTTGAAGGTTGAGGGGTTGAAGGTTGAAGGTTGAAGGTTGAGGGGCTGAAGGTTGAAGGTTGAGGGTTTGAAGGTTGGAGGTTGAAGGTTGAGGGGTTGAAGGTTGAAGGTTGAGGGGTTGAAGGTTAAAGGTTGATGGGTTGAAGGTTGAGGGGTTGAAGGTTGAAGTTAGAGGGGGTGAATGTTGAAAGGTTGAAGGTTGATGGGTTGAAGGTTGAAAGTTGAGGGGTTGAAGGTTAAAGGTTAAAGGTTGAAGGAGTTGAAGGTTGAAAGTTGAGGGGTTGAAGGTTGGAGGTTGAGGGTTTGAAAGTTAAAGGTGAAGGGGTTGAAGGTCGAAGGTTAAGGGGTTGAAGATCGAAGGTTGAGGGGTTAAAGGTTGAAGGTTGAAGGAGTTGAAGGTTAAAGGTTGAGGGGTTGAAGGTTGAAGGTCGAAGGTTCAGGGGTTAAAGGTTGAAGGTTGAAGGAGTTGAAGGTTGAAGGTTGAGGGGTTGAAGGTTGGAGGTTGAACGTTGAGGGGTTGAAGGTTGAAGGTTGAGGAGTTGAAGGTTGAAGGTTGAGGGGTTGAAGGTTGAAGGTGGAGGGGTTGAAGGTTGAAGGTTGAGGGGTTGAAGGTTAAAGGTTGATGGGTTGAAGGTTGAAGGTTGAAGGAGTTGAAGGTTGAAAGTTGAGGGGTTGAAGGTTAAAGTGTTGAAGGTTGAAGGAGTTGAAGGTTGAAGGTTGAGGGGTTGAAGGTTGAAGGTCGAAGGTTGCGGGGTTAAAGGTTGAAGGTTGAAGGAGTTGAAGGTTGAAGGTTGAGGGGTTGAAGGTTGGAGGTTGAACGTTGAGGGGTTGAAGGTTGAAGGTTGAGGGGTTGAAGGATGAAGGTTGAGGGGTTGAAGGTTGAAGGTTGATGGAGTTGAAGGTTGAAAGTTGAGGGGTTGAAGGTTAAAGGTTGAAGGTTGGAGGAGTTGAAGGTTGAAGGTTGAGGGGTTGAAGGTTGAAGGTCGAAGGTTGAGGGGTTAAAGGTTGAAGGTTGAAGGAGTTGAAGGTTGAAGGTTGAGGGGTTGAAGGTTGGAGGTTGAACGTTGAGGGGTTGAAGGTTGAAGGATGAGGAGTTGAAGGTTGAAGGTTGAGGGGTTGAATGTTGAAGGTTGAGGGGTTGAAGGTTGAAGGTTGAGGGGTTGTAGGTTAAATGTTGATGGGTTGAAGGTTGAGGGGTTGAAGGTTGAAGTTAGAGGGGTTGAAGGTTGAAGGTTGATTGCTTGAAAGTTAAAGGTTGGGAAGTTAAAGGTTGAAGGTTAAGGGGTTGAATATTGAGGGGTTGAAGGTTGAAGATTGAGGGGTTGAAGGTTGAAGGTTGAAGGTTGAGAGGTTGAAGGTTAAAGGTTAAGTGGTTGAAGGTTGAAGGTTGAGGGACTGAATGTTGGGGATTTGAAGGTTGAAGGTTGAGGGCTTGAAGGTTGAAGGTTGAGGTGTTTAAGGTTGGAGGTTTAGGAGTTGAAGGTTAAAGGTTGAGGGGTTGAAGGTTGAAGGTCGAAGGTTGAGGGGTTAAAGGTTGAAGGTTGAAGGAGTTGAAGGTTGAAGGTTGAGGGGTTGAAGGTTGGAGGTTGAACGTTGAGGGGTTGAAGGTTGAAGGTTGAGGGGTTGAAGGATGAAGGTTGAGGGGTTGAAGGTTGAAGGTTGAAGGAGTTGAAGGTTGAAAGTTGAGGGGTTGAAGGTTAGAGGTTGAAGGTTGAAGGAGTTGAAGGTTGAAGGTTGAGGGGTTGAAGGTTGAAGGTCGAAGGTTGATTGGTTAAAGGTTGAAGGTTGAAGGTTGAGGGGTTGAAGGTTGGAGGTTGAACGTTGACGGGTTGAAGGTTGAAGGTTGAGGAGTTGAAGGTTGCAGGTTGAGGGGTTGAAGGTTGAAGGTTGAGGGGTTGAAGGTTGAAGGTTGAGGGGTTGAAGGTTAAAGGTTGATGGGTTGAAGGTTGAGGGGTTGAAGGTTGAAGGTCGAAGGTTGAGGGGTTGAAGGTTGAAGGTCGAAGGTTCAGGGGTTAAAGGTTGAAGGTTGAAGGAGTTGAAGGTTGAAGGTTGAGGGGTTGAAGGTTGGTGTTGAACGTTGAGGGGTTGAATGTTGAAGGTTGAGGGGTTGAAGGTTGAAGGTTGAGGAGTTGTAGGTTACAGGTTGATGGGTTGAAGGTTGAGGGGTTGAAGGTTGAAGGTTGAGGGCTTGAAAGTTAAAGGTTGGGAAGTTAAAGGTTGAAGGTTAAGGGGTTGAATATTGAGGGGTTGAAGGTTGAAGATTGAGGGGTAGAAGGTTGAAGGTTGAAGGTTGAGAGGTTGAAGGTTAAAGGTTAAGTGGTTGAAGGTTGAAGGTTGAGGGACTGAATGTTGGGGAGTTGAAGGTTGAAGGTTGAGGGCTTGAAGGTTGAAGGTTGAGGAGTTGAAGGTTGAAGGTTGAGGGGTTGAAGGTTTTAGGTTGAAGGTTGAGGGGTTGAAGGTTGAAGGTTGAGGGGTTGAAGGTTAAAGGTTGATGGGTTGAAGGTTGAGGGGTTGAAGGTTGAAGTTAGAGGGGTTGAAGTTTGAAGGTTGAGGGCTTGAAAGTTGAAGGTTGGGAAGTTGAAGTTTGAAGGTTAAGGGGTTGAATATTGAGAGGTTGAAGGTTGAAGATTGAGGGGTTGAAGGTTGAAGGTTGAAGGTTGAGAGGTTGAAGGTTAAAGGTTAAGTGGTTGAAGGTTGAAGGTTGAGGGACTGAATGTTGGGGAGTTGAAGGTTGAAGGTTGAAGGCTTGAAGGTTGAAGGTTGAGGTGTTTAAGGTTGGAGGTTTAGGAGTTGAAGGTTGAGGGGTTGAAGGTTGAAGGTTGAGAAGTTGAAGGTTGATGGTTGAGGGGTTGAATTTTGAAGGTTGTGGGGTTTAAGATTGTAAGTTGAGGGACTGAAGATTGAAGGTTGACTGGTTGAAGGTTACAGGTTGAGGGGTTGAAGGTTAAAGGTTGATGGGTTGAAGGTTGAGGGGTTGAAGGCTGAAGTTAGAGGGGTTGAAGGTTGAAGGTTGAGGGCTTGAAAGTTAAAGGTTGGGAAGTTGAAGGTTGAAGGTTAAGGGGTTGGATATTGAGGGGTCGAAGGTTGAAGATTGAGGGGTTGAAGGTATGAGGTTGAAGCTTGAGAGGTTGAAGGTTAAAGGTTTAGTGGTTGAAGGTTGAAGATTGAGGGATTGAATGTTGGGGAGTTGAAGGTTGAAGGTTGAGGGTTTGAAGGTTGAAGGTTGAGGTGTTTAAGGTTGGAGGTTTAGGAGTTGAAGGTTGAGGGGTTGAAGGTTGAAGGTTGAGAAGTTGAAGGTTGATGGTTGAGGGGTTGAAGGTTGAAGGTTGTGGGGTTTAAGATTGAAAGTTGAGGGACTGAAGATTAAAGGTTGACTGGTTGAAGGCTACAGGTTGAGGGGTAGAAGGTTGAAGGTTGAGGGTTTGAAAGTTAAAGGTTAAGGCTATGAAGGTCGAAGGTTGAGGGGTTAAAGATAGATGGTTGGGTGGTTGAAGGTTGAAAGTTGAGGGCTTGAAGGATGAAGGTTGAAGGTTGAGTGGTTAAAGGTTGAAGGTTGAAGGAGTTGAAGGTTGGAGGTTGAACGTTGAGGCGTTGAACGTTGAAGGTTGAGGGGTTGAAGGATGAAGGTTGAGGGGTTGAAGGTTGAAGATTGAAGGAGTTGAAGGTTGAAAGTTGTGGGGTTGAAGGTTAAAGGTTGAATGTTGAAGGAGTTGAAGGTTGAAGGTTGAAGGGTTGAAGGTTGAAGGTCGAAGCTTGAGGGGTTAAAGGTTGAAGGTTGCAGGTTGAGGGGTTGAAGGTTGGAGGTTGAAGGTTGAGGGGTTGAAGGTTGAAGGTTGAGGAGTTGAAGGTTGAAGGTTGAGGGGTTGAAGATTGGTGGTTGAAGGTTGAGGGGTTGAAGGTTGAAGGTTGAGGGGTTGAAGGTTAAAGGTTGATGGGTTGAAGGTTGAGGGGTTGAAGGTTGAAGTTAGGGGGGTTGAAGGTTGAAAGGTTGAAGGTTGAAGGTTGCAGGTTGGAGGTTGAAGGTTGAAGGTTGAAGGTTGAAGGTTGAAGTTTGAGGCGTTGAACGTTGAAGGTTGAAGGTTAAACGTTGAAGTTTGAGGGGTTGGAAGTTGAAGGTGTAGGGGTTGAAGGTTGAAGGTTGAAGGTTGAGGGGTTGATTGTACAAAGGTGAAGTGTTTAAGATTGATGGTTTAGGAATTGAAGGTTGAGGGGTTGAAGGTTGAAGGTTGAGGTGTTGGACGTTGATCGTTGAGGGGTTGAAGGTTGAAGGTTAAGGGGGGAACATTGAAGGTTAAAGATTGAGGGGTTGAAAGTTAAAGATTGAGGGGCTGAAGTATAAAGGTTGAGGGGTCGAAAGTTGAGGGTCTGAAGATTAAAGGTTGAGTCGTTGTAGGTTGAAGGTTGAGGGGTTGAAGTTTGAAGGTTGAGGGGTTGAAGGTTGAAGGTTGAAGGTTGAGGGGTAGAAGGTTGAAGGCTGAGTGTTTGAAAGTTAAAGGTTAAGGGATTGAAGGTCTAAGGTAGAGGGGTTAAAGATAGATGGTTGGGTGGTTGAAGGTTGAAAGTTGAGGGCTTGAAGGATGAAAGTTGAAGGTTGAGTGGTTAAAGGTTGAAGGTTAAGGGGTTGAAGATCGAAGGTTGAGGGGTTAAAGGTTGAAGGTTGAAGGTTGAAGGTTGAGGGGTTGAAGGTTGGAGGTTGAACGTTGAGGGGTTGAAGGTTGAAGGTTGAGGTGTTGAAGGATGAAGGTTGAGGGGTTGAAGGTTTGGCTGAAGATTGAGGGGTTGAAGGTTAAAGGTTAAGTGGTTGAAGGTTGAAGGTTAAGTTACTGAATGTTGGGGAGTTAAATGTTGAAGTCTGACAGGTTGAAGGTTGAAGGTTGAGGGGTTGAAGGTTGGAGGTTGAACGTTGAGGGGTTGAAGGTTGAAGGTTGAGGGGTTAAAGGATGAAGGTTGAGGGGTTGAAGGTTGAAGGATTTGAAGGTTGAAAGTTGAGGGGTTGAAGGTTAAAGGTTGAAGGTTGAAGGAGTTGAAGGTTTAAGGTTGAGGGGTTGAAGGTCGAAGGTTGAGGGGTTAAAGGTTGAAGGTTGAAGGAGTTGAAGGTTGAAGGTTGAGGGGTTGAAGGTTGGAGGTTGAAGGTTGAGGGGTTGAAGGTTGAAGGTTGAGGAGTTGAAGGTTGAAGGTTGAGGGGTTGAAGGTTGCAGGTTGAAGGTTGAGGGGTTGAAGGTTGAAGGTTGACGGGTTGAAGGTTGAAGTTAGAGGGGTTGAAGGTTGAAGGTTGAGGGCTTGAAAGTTGAATGTTGGGAAGTTGAAGGTTGAAAGTTGAGGGCTTGAAGGATGAAGGTTGAGAAGTTGAAGGTTGAAAGTTGAGGGACTGAATGTTGGGGAGTTGAAGGTTGAAGGTTGAGGGGTTGAAGGTTGAAGGTCGAAGGTTGAGGGGTTGAATTTTGAAGGTTGAAGGAGTTGAATGTTGAAGGTTGTGGGGTTGAGGGTTGGAGGTTGAAGGTTGAGGGGTTGAAGGTTGAAGGTTGAGGAGTTGAAGGTTGAAGGTTGAGGGGTTGAAGGTTGGAGGTTGAAGGTTGAGGGGTTGAAGGTTGAAGGTTGAGGGGTTGAAGGTTAAAGGTTGATGGGTTGAAGGTTGAGGGGTTGAAGGTTAAAGTTAGAGGGGTGGAAGGTTGAAGGTTGAGGGCTTGAAAGTTGAAGGTTGGGAAGTTGAAGTTTGAAGGTTGAAGATTGAGGGGTTGAAGGTTGAAGGTTGAAGGTTGAGAGGTTGGAAGTTGAAGGTGTAGGGGTTGAAGGTTGAAGGTTGAGGGGTTAAAGGTTGAAGGTTGAAGGAGTTGAAGGTTGAAGGTTGAGGGGTTGAAGGTTGGAGGTTGAAGGTTGAGGGGTTGAAGGTTGAAGGTTGAGGAGTTGAAGGTTGAAGGTTGAGGGATTGAAGGTTGCAGGTTGAAGGTTGAGGGGTTGAAGGTTGAAGGTTGAGGGGTTGAAGGTTAAAGGTTGATGGGTTGAAGGTTGAGGGGTTGAAGGTTGAAGTTAGAGGGGTTGAAGGTTGAAGGTTGAGGGCTTGAAAGTTGAATGTTGGGAAGTTGAAGGTTGAAGGTTAAGGGGTTGAATAGTGAGGGGTTGAAGGTTGAAGATTGAGGGGTTGAAGGTTGAAGGTTGAAGGTTGAGAGGTTGAAGGTTAAAGGTTAAGTGGTTGAAGGTTGAATGTTGAGGGACTGAATGTTGGGGAGTTGAAGGTTGAAGGTTGAGGGCTTGAAGGTTGAAGGTTGAGAAGTTGAATGTTGATGGTTGAAGGGTTGAAGGTTGAATGTTGTGGGGTTTAAGATTGAAAGTTGAAGGACTGAAGATTGAAGGT
The DNA here is from genome assembly GCA_958336395.1 of Ctenicera cuprea. Taxonomy (NCBI): domain Eukaryota; kingdom Metazoa; phylum Arthropoda; class Insecta; order Coleoptera; family Elateridae; genus Ctenicera; species Ctenicera cuprea. The sequence continues at coordinate 45,829 of CATVIB010000193.1, forward strand.
TGACTGGTTGAAGGTTACAGGTTGAGGGGTAGAAGGTTGAAGGTTGAGGGTTTGAAAGTTAAAGTTTAAGGCGTTGAAAGTCGAAGGTTGAGGGGTTAAAGATAGATGGTTGGGTGGTTGAAGGTTGAAAGTTGAGGGCTTGAAGGATGAAGGTTGAAGGTTGAATGGTTAAAGGTTGAAGGTTAAGCGGTTGAAGATCGAAGGTTGGGGGATTAAAGGTTGAAGGTTGAAGGAGTTGAAGGTTGAAGGTTGAGGGGTTGAAGGTTGGAGGTTGAACGTTGAGGGGTCGTAGGTTGAATGTTGAGGGGTTGAAGGATGAAGGTTGAGGGTTTGAAGGTTAAAGGTTGAAGGTTGAAGGAGTTGAAGGTTGAAGGTTGAGGGGTTGAAGGTTGAAGGTTGAAGGTTGAGGGGCTGAAGGTTGAAGGTTGAGGGTTTGAAGGTTGGAGGTTGAAGGTTGAGGGGTTGAAGGTTGAAGGTTGAGGGGTTGAAGGTTAAAGGTTGATGGGTTGAAGGTTGAGGGGTTGAAGGTTGAAGTTAGAGGGGGTGAATGTTGAAAGGTTGAAGGTTGAGGGGTTGAAGGTTGAAAGTTGAGGGGTTGAAGGTTAAAGGTTAAAGGTTGAAGGAGTTGAAGGTTGAAAGTTGAGGGGTTGAAGGTTGGAGGTTGAGGGTTTGAAAGTTAAAGGTGAAGGGGTTGAAGGTCGAAGGTTAAGGGGTTGAAGATCGAAGGTTGAGGGGTTAAAGGTTGAAGGTTGAAGGAGTTGAAGGTTGAAGGTTGAGGGGTTGAAGGTTGGAGGTTGAACGTTGAGGGGTTGAAGGTTGAAGGTTGAGGAGTTGAAGGTTGAAGGTTGAGGGGTTGAAGGTTGAAGGTGGAGGGGTTGAAGGTTGAAGGTTGAGGGGTTGAAGGTTAAAGGTTGATGGGTTGAAGGTTGAAGGTTGAAGGAGTTGAAGGTTGAAAGTTGAGGGGTTGAAGGTTAAAGTGTTGAAGGTTGAAGGAGTTGAAGGTTGAAGGTTGAGGGGTTGAAGGTTGAAGGTCGAAGGTTGCGGGGTTAAAGGTTGAAGGTTGAAGGAGTTGAAGGTTGAAGGTTGAGGGGTTGAAGGTTGGAGGTTGAACGTTGAGGGGTTGAAGGTTGAAGGTTGAGGGGTTGAAGGATGAAGGTTGAGGGGTTGAAGGTTGAAGGTTTATGGAGTTGAAGGTTGAAAGTTGAGGGGTTGAAGGTTAAAGGTTGAAGGTTGGAGGAGTTGAAGGTTGAAGGTTGAGGGGTTGAAGGTTGAAGGTCGAAGGTTGAGGGGTTAAAGGTTGAAGGTTGAAGGAGTTGAAGGTTGAAGGTTGAGGGGTTGAAGGTTGGAGGTTGAACGTTGAGGGGTTGAAGGTTGAAGGATGAGGAGTTGAAGGTTGAAGGTTGAGGGGTTGAATGTTGAAGGTTGAGGGGTTGAAGGTTGAAGGTTGAGGGGTTGTAGGTTAAATGTTGATGGGTTGAAGGTTGAGGGGTTGAAGGTTGAAGTTAGAGGGGTTGAAGGTTGAAGGTTGATTGCTTGAAAGTTAAAGGTTGGGAAGTTAAAGGTTGAAGGTTAAGGGGTTGAATATTGAGGGGTTGAAGGTTGAAGATTGAGGGGTTGAAGGTTGAAGGTTGAAGGTTGAGAGGTTGAAGGTTAAAGGTTAAGTGGTTGAAGGTTGAAGGTTGAGGGACTGAATGTTGGGGATTTGAAGGTTGAAGGTTGAGGGCTTGAAGGTTGAAGGTTGAGGTGTTTAAGGTTGGAGGTTTAGGAGTTGAAGGTTGAAGGTTGAGGGGTTGAAGGTTGAAGGTGGAAGGTTGAGGGGTTAAAGGTTGAAGGTTGAAGGAGTTGAAGGTTGAAGGTTGAGGGGTTGAAGGTTGGAGGTTGAACGTTGAGGGGTTGAAGGTTGAAGGTTGAGGGGTTGAAGGATGAAGGTTGAGGGGTTGAAGGTTGAAGGTTGAAGGAGTTGAAGGTTGAAAGTTGAGGGGTTGAAGGTTAGAGGTTGAAGGTTGAAGGAGTTGAAGGTTGAAGGTTGAGGGGTTGAAGGTTGAAGGTCGAAGGTTGATTGGTTAAAGGTTGAAGGTTGAAGGTTGAGGGGTTGAAGGTTGGAGGTTGAACGTTGACGGGTTGAAGGTTGAAGGTTGAGGAGTTGAAGGTTGCAGGTTGAGGGGTTGAAGGTTGAAGGTTGAGGGGTTGAAGGTTGAAGTTAGAGGGGTTGAAGGTTGAAGGTTGAGGGCTTGAAAGTTGAAGGTTGGGAAGTTGAAGGTTGAAGGTTAAGGGGTTGAATATTGAGGGGTTGAAGGTTGAAGATTGAGGGGTTGAAGGTTGAAGGTTGAAGGTTGAGAGGTTGAAGGTTAAAGGTTAAGTGGTTGAAGGTTGAAGGTTGAGGGACTGAATGTTGGGGATTTGAAGGTTGAAGGTTGAGGGCTTGAAGGTTGAAGGTTGAGGTGTTTAAGGTTGGAGGTTTAGGAGTTGAAGGTTAAAGGTTGAGGGGTTGAAGGTTGAAGGTCGAAGGTTCAGGGGTTAAAGGTTGAAGGTTGAAGGAGTTGAAGGTTGAAGGTTGAGGGGTTGAAGGTTGGTGTTGAACGTTGAGGGGTTGAAGGTTGAAGGTTGAGGAGTTGAAGGTTGAAGGTTGAGGGGTTGAAGGTTGAAGGTTGACGGGTTGAAGGTTGAAGGTTGAGGGGTTGAAGGTTAAAGGTTGATGGGTTGAAGGTTGAAGGTTGAAGGAGTTGAAGGTTGAAAGTTGAGGGGTTGAAGGTTAAAGGGTTGAAGGTTGAAGGTTGAAGGAATTGAAGGTTGAAGGTTGGGGGGTTGAAGGTTGAAGGTCGAAGGTTGAGGGGTTAAAGGTTGAAGGTTGAAGGAGTTGAAGGTTGAAGGTTGAGGGGTTGAAGGTTGGAGGTTGAACGTTGAGGGGTTGAAGGTTGAAGGTTGAGGGGTTGAAGGATGAAGGTTGAAGGGTTGAAGGTTGAAGGTTGAAGGAGTTGAAGGTTGAAAGTTGAAGGGTTGAAGGTTAAAGGTTGAAGGTTGGAAGAGTTGAAGGTTGAAGGTTGAGGGGTTGAAGGTTGAAGGTCGAAGGTTGAGGGGTTAAAGGTTGAAGGTTGAAGGAGTTGAAGGTCGAGGGTTGAGGGGTTGAAGGTTGGAGGTTGAACGTTGAGAGGTTGAAGGTTGAAGGATGAGGAGTTGAAGGTTGAAGGTTGAGGGGTTGAATGTTGAAGGTTGAGGGGTTGAAGGTTGAAGGTTGAGGGGTTGTAGGTTAAAGGTTGATGGGTTGAAGGTTGAGGGGTTGAAGGTTGAAGTTAGAGGGGTTGAAGGTTGAAGGTTGAGGGCTTGAAAGTTAAAGGTTGGGAAGTTAAAGGTTGAAGGTTAAGGGGTTGAATATTGAGGGGTTGAAGGTTGAAAATTGAGGGGTTGAAGGTTGAAGGTTGAAGGTTGAGAGGTTGAAGGTTAAAGGTTAAGTGGTTGAAGGTTGAAGGTTGAGGGACTGAATGTTGGGGATTTGAAGGTTGAAGGTTGAGGGCTTGAAGGTTGAAGGTTGAGGTGTTTAAGGTTGGAGGTTTAGGAGTTGAAGGTTGAAGGTTGAGGGGTTGAAGGTTTAAGGTCGAAGGTTGAGGGGTTAAAGGTTGAAGGTTGAAGGAGTTGAAGGTTGAAGGTTGAGGGGTTGAAGGTTGGAGGTTGAACGTTGAGGGGTTGAAGGTTGAAGGTTGAGGGGTTGAATAATGAAGGTTGAGGGGTTGAAGGTTGAAGGTTGAAGGAGTTGAAGGTTGAAAGTTGAGGGGTTGAAGGTTAAAGGTTGAAGGTTGAAGGAGTTGAAGGTTGAAGGTTGAGGGGTTGAAGGTTGAAGGTCGAAGGTTGATTGGTTAAAGGTTGAAGGTTGAAGGAGTTGAAGGTTGAAGGTTGAGGTGTTGAAGGTTGGAGGTTGAACGTTGAGGGGTTGAAGGTTGAAGGTTGAGGAGTTGAAGGTTGAAGGTTGAGGGGTTGAAGGTTGAAGGTTGAGGGGTTGAAGGTTGAAGGTTGAGGGGTTGAAGGTTAAAGGTTGATGGGTTGAAGGTTGAGGGGTTGAAGGTTGAAGTTAGAGGGGTTGAAGGTTGAAGGTTGAGGACTTGAAAGTTGAAGGTTGGGAAGTTGAAGGTTGAAAGTTAAGGGGTTGAATATTGAGGGGTTGAAGGTTGAAGATTGAGGGGTTGAAGGTTGAAGGTTGAAGGTTGAGAGGTTGAAGGTTAAAGGTTAAGTGGTTGAAGGTTGAAGGTTGAGGGCTTGAAGGTTGAAGGTTGTGGTGTTTAAGGTTGGAGGTTTAGGAGTTGAAGGTTGAGGGGTTGAAGGTTGAAGGTTGAGAAGTTGAAGGTTGATGGTTGAGAGGTTGAAGATTGAAAGTTGAGAGACTGAAGATTGAAGGTTGACTGGTTGAAGGTTACAGGTTGAGGTTTAGAAGGTTGAAGGTTGAGGGTTTGAAAGTTAAACGTTAAGGGGTTGAAGGTCGAAGGTTGAGGGGTTAAAGATAAATGGTTGGGTGGTTGAAGGTTGAAAGTTGAGGGCTTGAAGGATGAAGGTTGAAGGTCGAGTGGTTAAAAGTTGAAGGTTAAGCGGTTGAAGATCGAAGGTTGAGGGGTTAAAGGTTGAAGGTTGAAGGAGTTGAAGGTTGAAGGTTGAAGGAATTGAAGGTTGACAGTTGAGGGGTTGAAGGTTGAAGATTGAGGGGTTGAAGGTTGAAGGTTGAAAGAGTTGAAGGTTGACAGTTGAGGGGTTGAAGGTTAAAGGTTGAAGGTTGAAGGAGTTGAAGGTTGAAGGTTGAGGGGTTGAAGGTTGAAGGTCGAAGGTTGAGGGGTTGAATTTTGAAGGTTGAAGGAGTTGAATGTTGAAGGTTGTGGGGTTGAAGGTTGGAGGTTGAAGGTTGAGGGGTTGAAGGTTGAAGGTTGAGGAGTTGAAGGTTGAAGGTTGAGGGGTTGAAGGTTTTAGGTTGAAGGTTGAGGGGTTGAAGGTTGAAGGTTGAGGGGTTGAAGGTTAAAGGTTGATGGGTTGAAGGTTGAGGGGTTGAAGGTTGAAGTTAGAGGGGTTGAAGTTTGAAGGTTGAGGGCTTGAAAGTTGAAGGTTGGGAAGTTGAAGTTTGAAGGTTAAGGGGTTGAATATTGAGAGGTTGAAGGTTGAAGATTGAGGGGTTGAAGGTTGAAGGTTGAAGGTTGAGAGCTTGAAGGTTAACCCTTCAGGACGCGCGCTCTGAGAAATTTCATAAGGACGCGCGCTGGGTAATTTTTACCCTATCATAGATTATAACAAAATAACATTCATATAAGTTTGTTTTGAAAATATATGCCAGTGATTTATTAAAAAAAAGTAATATACATGTTGACATACACATTCTAAAAATAAAATTAATTACAGACGCGCAAAATTCAAGGGGTGTCGTGGTGTTCCTCTTGTGCTTTATTCACGTCTAAGGTTTTTGGGCATTTTGCAAAACATTCATTGCAAATGGGTTTAACATGTTGCTTGCATATTGATTTATTACAAAGTTCACACAATGTACTAGTTTTGCGGTCCTTTTTATTGCCACAATCTTCACACCTACCACGTTGTAATTTAGGTCGTTCCGCGCTCCGGGTAAAAATGACCCAACTGCACTTTACACCTGAACAGACGTTGCACAACTGACTGAAATATAAGGAAAACAGCATTCCTGCACTGGGAAGAGTCCAGTTTGAAATTAGCTGAAGGGAGACGGCTCTACTTAATTCCTAGAAATAAATACGTTAACTTGAATGGCGTCTGGGTCAATTTTACCCACCAGCGCGTCCTGACGGGTTAAAGGTTAAGTGGTTGAAGGTTGAAGGTTGAGGGACTGAATGTTGGGGAGTTGAAGGTTGAAGGTTGAGGGCTTGAAGGTTGAAGGTTGAGGTGTTTAAGGTTGGAGGTTTAGGAGTTGAAGGTTGAGGGGTTGAAGGTTGAAGGTTGAGAAGTTGAAGGTTGATGGTTGAGGGGTTGAATTTTGAAGGTTGTGGGGTTTAAGATTGTAAGTTGAGGGACTGAAGATTGAAGGTTGACTGGTTGAAGGTTACAGGTTGAGGGGTTGAAGGTTAAAGGTTGATGGGTTGAAGGTTGAGGGGTTGAAGGCTGAAGTTAGAGGGGTTGAAGGTTGAAGGTTGAGGGCTTGAAAGTTAAAGGTTGGGAAGTTGAAGGTTGAAGGTTAAGGGGTTGGATATTGAGGGGTCGAAGGTTGAAGATTGAGGGGTTGAAGGTATGAGGTTGAAGCTTGAGAGGTTGAAGGTTAAAGGTTTACTGGTTGAAGGTTGAAGATTGAGGGATTGAATGTTGGGGAGTTGAAGGTTGAAGGTTGATGGTTTGAAGGTTGAAGGTTGAGGTGTTTAAGGTTGGAGGTTTAGGAGTTGAAGGTTGAGGGGTTGAAGGTTGAAGGTTGAGAAGTTGAAGGTTGATGGTTGAGGGGTTGAAGGTTGAAGGTTGTGGGGTTTAAGATTGAAAGTTGAGGGACTGAAGATTAAAGGTTGACTGGTTGAAGGCTACAGGTTGAGGGGTAGAAGGTTGAAGGTTGAGGGTTTGAAAGTTAAAGGTTAAGGCTATGAAGGTGGAAGGTTGAGGGGTTAAAGATAGATGGTTGGGTGGTTGAAGGTTGAAAGTTGAGGGCTTGAAGGATGAAGGTTGAAGGTTGAGTGGTTAAAGGTTGAAGGTTGAAGGAGTTGAAGGTTGGAGGTTGAACGTTGAGGCGTTGAACGTTGAAGGTTGAGGGGTTAAAGGATGAAGGTTGAGGGGTTGAAGGTTGAAGATTGAAGGAGTTGAAGGTTGAAAGTTGTGGGGTTGAAGGTTAAAGGTTGAATGTTGAAGGAGTTGAAGGTTGAAGGTTGAGGGGTTGAAGGTTGAAGGTCGAAGCTTGAGGGGTTAAAGGTTGAAGGTTGCAGGTTGAGGGGTTGAAGGTTGGAGGTTGAAGGTTGAGGGGTTGAAGGTTGAAGGTTGAGGAGTTGAAGGTTGAAGGTTGAGGGGTTGAAGATTGGAGGTTGAAGGTTGAGGGGTTGAAGGTTGAAGGTTGAGGGGTTGAAGGTTAAAGGTTGATGGGTTGAAGGTTGAGGGGTTGAAGGTTGAAGTTAGGGGGGTTGAAGGTTGAAAGGTTGAAGGTTGAAGGTTGCAGGTTGGAGGTTGAAGGTTGAAGGTTGAAGGTTGAAGGTTGAAGTTTGAGGCGTTGAACGTTGAAGGTTGAAGGTTAAACGTTGAAGTTTGAGGGGTTGGAAGTTGAAGGTGTAGGGGTTGAAGGTTGAAGGTTGAAGGTTGAGGGGTTGATTGTACAAAGTTGAAGTGTTTAAGATTGATAATTTAGGAATTGAAGGTTGAGGGGTTGAAGGTTGAAGGTTGAGGTGTTGGAGGTTGATCGTTGAGGGGTTGAAGGTTGAAGGTTAAGGGGGGAACATTGAAGGTTAAAGATTGAGGGGTTGAAAGTTAAAGATTGAGGGGCTGAAGTATAAAGGTTGAGGGGTCGAAAGTTGAGGGTCTGAAGATTAAAGGTTGAGTGGTTGTAGGTTGAAGGTTGAGGGGTTGAAGTTTGAAGGTTGAGGGGTTGAAGGTTGAAGGTTGAAGGTTGAGGGGTAGAAGGTTGAAGGCTGAGTGTTTGAAAGTTAAAGGTTAAGGGGTTGAAGGTCTAAGGTAGAGGGGTTAAAGATAGATGGTTGGGTGGTTGAAGGTTGAAAGTTGAGGGCTTGAAGGATGAAAGTTGAAGGTTGAGTGGTTAAAGGTTGAAGGTTAAGGGGTTGAAGATCGAAGGTTGAGGGGTTAAAGGTTGAAGGTTGAAGGTTGAAGGTTGAGGGGTTGAAGGTTGGAGGTTGAACGTTGAGGGGTTGAAGGTTGAAGGTTGAGGTGTTGAAGGATGAAGGTTGAGGGGTTGAAGGTTTGGGCTGAAGATTGGGGGGTTGAAGGTTAAAGGTTAAGTGGTTGAAGGTTGAAGGTTAAGTTACTGAATGTTGGAGAGTTAAATGTTGAAGTCTGACAGGTTGAAGGTTGAAGGTTGAGGGGTTGAAGGTTGGAGGTTGAACGTTGAGGGGTTGAAGGTTGAAGGTTGAGGGGTTAAAGGATGAAGGTTGAGGGGTTGAAGGTTGAAGGATTTGAAGATTGAAAGTTGAGGGGTTGAAGGTTAAAGGTTGAAGGTTGAAGGAGTTGAAGGTTTAAGGTTGAGGGGTTGAAGGTCGAAGGTTGAGGGGTTAAAGGTTGAAGGTTGAAGGAGTTGAAGGTTGAAGGTTGAGGGGTTGAAGGTTGGAGGTTGAAGGTTGAGGGGTTGAAGGTTGAAGGTTGAGGAGTTGAAGGTTGAAGGTTGAGGGGTTGAAGGTTGCAGGTTGAAGGTTGAGGGGTTGAAGGTTGAAGGTTGAGGGGTTGAAGGTTGAAGTTAGAGGGGTTGAAGGTTGAAGGTTGAGGGCTTGAAAGTTGAATGTTGGGAAGTTGAAGGTTGAAAGTTGAGGGCTTGAAGGATGAAGGTTGAGAAGTTGAAGGTTGAAAGTTGAGGGACTGAATGTTGGGGAGTTGAAGGTTGAAGGTTGAGGGGTTGAAGGTTGAAGGTCGAAGGTTGAGGGGTTGAATTTTGAAGGTTGAAGGAGTTGAATGTTGAAGGTTGTGGGGTTGAGGGTTGGAGGTTGAAGGTTGAGGGGTTGAAGGTTGAAGGTTGAGGAGTTGAAGGTTGAAGGTTGAGGGGTTGAAGGTTGGAGGTTGAAGGTTGAGGGGTTGAAGGTTGAAGGTTGAGGGGTTGAAGGTTAAAGGTTGATGGGTTGAAGGTTGAGGGGTTGAAGGTTAAAGTTAGAGGGGTGGAAGGTTGAAGGTTGAGGGCTTGAAAGTTGAAGGTTGGGAAGTTGAAGTTTGAAGGTTAAGGGGTTGAATATTGAGAGGTTGAAGGTTGAAGATTGAGGGGTTGAAGGTTGAAGGTTGAAGGTTGAGAGGTTGGAAGTTGAAGGTGTAGGGGTTGAAGGTTGAAGGTTGAAGGTTGAAGTTTGAGGGGTTGGAAGTTGAAGGTGTAGGGGTTGAAGGTTGAAGGTTGAAGGTTGAGGGGTTGATTGTACAAAGTTGAAGTGTTTAAGATTGATGGTTTAGGAATTGAAGGTTGAGGGGTTGAAGGTTGAAGGTTGAGGTGTTGGAGGTTGATCGTTGAGGGGTTGAAGGTTGAAGGTTAAGGGGGAACATTGAAGGTTAAAGATTGAGGGGTTGAAAGTTAAAGATTGAGGGGCTGAAGTATAAAGGTTAAGGGGTCGAAAGTTGAGGGTCTGAAGATTAAAGGTTGAGTGGTTGTAGGTTGAAGGTTGAGGGGTTGAAGTTTGAAGGTTGAGGGGTTGAAGGTTGAAGGTTGAAGGTTGAGGCGTAGAAGGTTGAAGGCTGAGTGTTTGAAAGTTAAAGGTTAAGGGGTTGAAGGTCTAAGGTAGAGGGGTTAAAGATAGATGGTTGGGTGGTTGAAGGTTGAAAGTTGAGGGCTTGAAGGATGAAAGTTGAAGGTTGAGTGGTTAAAGGTTGAAGGTTAAGGGGTTGAAGATCGAAGGTTGAGGGGTTAAAGGTTGAAGGTTGAAGGTTGAAGGTTGAGGGGTTGAAGGTTGGAGGTTGAACGTTGAGGGGTTGAAGGTTGAAGGTTGAGGTGTTGAAGGATGAAGGTTGAGGGGTTGAAGGTTTGAGGCTGAAGATTGAGGGGTTGAAGGTTAAAGGTTAAGTGGTTGAAGGTTGAAGGTTAAGTTACTGAATGTTGGGGAGTTAAATGTTGAAGTCTGACAGGTTGAAGGTTGAAGGTTGAGGGATTGAAGGTTGGAGGTTGAACGTTGAGGGGTTGAAGGTTGAAGGTTGAGGGGTTGAAGGATGAAGGTTGAGGGGTTGAAGGTTGAAGGTTGAAGGATTTGAAGGTTGAAAGTTGAGGGGTTGAAGGTTAAAGGTTGAAGGTTGAAGGAGTTGAAGGTTGAAGGTTGAGGGGTTGAAGGTCGAAGGTTGAGGGGTTAAAGGTTGAAGGTTGAAGGAGTTGAAGGTTGAAGGTTGAGGGGTTGAAGGTTGGAGGTTGAAGGTTGAGGGGTTGAAGGTTGAAGGTTGAGGAGTTGAAGGTTGAAGGTTGAGGGGTTGAAGGTTGCAGGTTGAAGGTTGGGGGGTTGAAGGTTGAAGGTTGAGGGGTTGAAGGTTAAAGGTTGATGGGTTGAAGGTTGAGGGGTTGAAGGTTGAAGTTAGAGGGGTTGAAGGTTGAAGGTTGAGGGCTTGAAAGTTGAATGTTGGGAAGTTGAAGGTTGAAGGTTAAGGGGTTGAATAGTGAGGGGTTGAAGGTTGAAGATTGAGGGGTTGAAGGTTGAAGGTTGAAGGTTGAGAGGTTGAAGGTTAAAGGTTAAGTGGTTGAAGGTTGAATGTTGAGGGACTGAATGATGGGGAGTTGAAGGTTGAAGGTTGAGGGCTTGAAGGTTGAAGGTTGAGAAGTTGAAGGTTGATGGTTGAAGGGTTGAAGGTTGAATGTTGTGGGGTTTAAGATTGAAAGTTGAAGGACTGACGATTGAAGGTTGACTGGTTGAAGGTTACAGGTTGAGGGGTAGAAGGTTGAAGGTTGAGGGTTTGAAAGTTAAAGTTTAAGGCGTTGAAGGTCGAAGGTTGAGGGGTTAAAGATAGATGGTTGGGTGGTTGAAGGTTGAAAGTTGAGGGCTTGAAGGATGAAGGTTGAAGGTTGAATGGTTAAAGGTTGAAGGTTAAGCGGTTGAAGATCGAAGGTTGGGGGATTAAAGGTTGAAGGTTGAAGGAGTTGAAGGTTGAAGGTTGAGGGGTTGAAGGTTGGAGGTTGAACGTTGAGGGGTCGTAGGTTGAAGGTTGAGGGGTTGAAGGATGAAGGTTGAGGGTTTGAAGGTTAAAGGTTGAAGGTTGAAGGAGTTGAAGGTTGAAGGTTGAGGGGTTGAAGGTTGAAGGTTGAAGGTTGAGGGGCTGAAGGTTGAAGGTTGAGGGTTTGAAGGTTGGAGGTTGAAGGTTGAGGGGTTGAAGGTTGAAGGTTGAAGGGTTGAAGGTTAAAGGTTGATGGGTTGAAGGTTGAGGGGTTGAAAGTTGAAGTTAGAGGGGGTGAATGTTGAAAGGTTGAAGGTTGAGGGGTTGAAGGTTGAAAGTTGAGGGGTTGAAGGTTAAAGGTTAAAGGTTGAAGGAGTTGAAGGTTGAAGGTTGAGGGGTTGAAGGTTGGAGGTTGAGGGTTTGAAAGTTAAAGGTGAAGGGGTTGAACGTCGAAGGTTAAGGGGTTGAAGATCGAAGGTTGAGGGGTTAAAGGTTGAAGGTTGAAGGAGTTGAAGGTTGAAGGTTGAGGGGTTGAAGGTTGAAGGTCGAAGGTTCAGGGGTTAAAGGTTGAAGGTTGAAGGAGTTGAAGGTTGAAGGTTGAGGGGTTGAAGGTTGGAGGTTGAACGTTGAGGGGTTGAAGGTTGAAGGTTGAGGAGTTGAAGGTTGAAGGTTGAGGGGTTGAAGGTTGAAGGTTTAGGGGTTGAAGGTTGAAGGTTGAGGGGTTGAAGGTTAAAGGTTGATGGGTTGAAGGTTGAAGGTTGAAGGAGTTGAAGGTTGAAAGTTGAGGGGTTGAAGGTTAAAGTGTTGAAGGTTGAAGGAGTTGAAGGTTGAAGGTTGAGGGGTTGAAGGTTGAAGGTCGAAGGTTGCGGGGTTAAAGGTTGAAGGTTGAAGGAGTTGAAGGTTGAAGGTTGAGGGGTTGAAGGTTGGAGGTTGAACGTTGAGGGGTTGAAGGTTGAAGGTTGAGGGGTTGAAGGATGAAGGTTGAAGGTTGATGGAGTTGAAGGTTGAAAGTTGAGGGGTTGAAGGTTAAAGGTTGAAGGTTGGAGGAGTTGAAGGTTGAAGGTTGAGGGGTTGAAGGTTGAAGGTCGAAGGTTGAGGGGTTAAAGGTTGAAGGTTGAAGGAGTTGAAGGTTGAAGGTTGAGGGGTTGAAGGTTGGAGGTTGAACGTTGAGGGGTTGAAGGTTGAAGGATGAGGAGTTGAAGGTTGAAGGTTGAGGGGTTGAATGTTGAAGGTTGAGGGGTTGAAGGTTGAAGGTTGAGGGGTTGTAGGTTAAATGTTGATGGGTTGAAGGTTGAGGGGTTGAAGGTTGAAGTTAGAGGGGTTGAAGGTTGAAGGTTGATTGCTTGAAAGTTAAAGGTTGGGAAGTTAAAGGTTGAAGGTTAAGGGGTTGAATATTGAGGGGTTGAAGGTTGAAGATTGAGGGGTTGAAGGTTGAAGGTTGAAGGTTGAGAGGTTGAAGGTTAAAGGTTAAGTGGTTGAAGGTTGAAGGTTGAGGGACTGAATGTTGGGGATTTGAAGGTTGAAGGTTGAGGGGTTGAAGGTTGAAGGTCGAAGGTTGATTGGTTAAAGGTTGAAGGTTGAAGGTTGAGGGGTTGAAGGTTGGAGGTTGAACGTTGACGGGTTGAAGGTTGAAGGTTGAGGAGTTGAAGGTTGCAGGTTGAGGGGTTGAAGGTTGAAGGTTGAGGGGTTGAAGGTTGAAGGTTGAGGGGTTGAAGGTTAAAGGTTGATGGGTTGAAGGTTGAGGGGTTGAAGGTTGAAGTTAGAGGGGTTGAAGGTTGAAGGTTGAGGGCTTGAAAGTTGAAGGTTGGGAAGTTGAAGGTTGAAGGTTAAGGGGTTGAATATTGAGGGGTTGAAGGTTGAAGATTGAGGGGTTGAAGGTTGAAGGTTGAAGGTTGAGAGGTTGAAGGTTAAAGGTTAAGTGGTTGAAGGTTGAAGGTTGAGGGACTGAATGTTGGGGATTTGAAGGTTGAAGGTTGAGGGCTTGAAGGTTGAAGGTTGAGGTGTTTAAGGTTGGAGGTTTAGGAGTTGAAGGTTAAAGGTTGAGGGGTTGAAGGTTGAAGGTCGAAGGTTCAGGGGTTAAAGGTTGAAGGTTGAAGGAGTTGAAGGTTGAAGGTTGAGGGGTTGAAGGTTGGTGTTGAACGTTGAGGGGTTGAAGGTTGAAGGTTGAGGAGTTGAAGGTTGAAGGTTGAGGGGTTGAAGGTTGAAGGTTGAGGGGTTGAAGGTTGAAGGTTGAGGGGTTGAAGGTTAAAGGTTGATGGGTTGAAGGTTGAAGGTTGAAGGAGTTGAAGGTTGAAAGTTGAGGGGTTGAAGGTTAAAGGGTTGAAGGTTGAAGGTTGAAGGAATTGAAGGTTGAAGGTTGGGGGGTTGAAGGTTGAAGGTCGAAGGTTGAGGGGTTAAAGGTTGAAGGTTGAAGGAGTTGAAGGTTGAAGGTTGAGGGGTTGAAGGTTGGAGGTTGAACGTTGAGGGGTTGAAGGTTGAAGGTTGAGGGGTTGAAGGATGAAGGTTGAAGGGTTGAAGGTTGAAGGTTGAAGGAGTTGAAGGTTGAAAGTTGAAAGGTTGAAGGTTAAAGGTTGAAGGTTGGAAGAGTTGAAGGTTGAAGGTTGAGGGGTTGAAGGTTGAAGGTCGAAGGTTGAGGGGTTAAAGGTTGAAGGTTGAAGGAGTTGAAGGTCGAGGGTTGAGGGGTTGAAGGTTGGAGGTTGAACGTTGAGAGGTTGAAGGTTGAAGGATGAGGAGTTGAAGGTTGAAGGTTGAGGGGTTGAATGTTGAAGGTTGAGGGGTTGAAGGTTGAAGGTTGAGGGGTTGTAGGTTAAAGGTTGATGGGTTGAAGGTTGAGGGGTTGAAGGTTGAAGTTAGAGGGGTTGAAGGTTGAAGGTTGAGGGCTTGAAAGTTAAAGGTTGGGAAGTTAAAGGTTGAAGGTTAAGGGGTTGAATATTGAGGGGTTGAAGGTTGAAAATTGAGGGGTTGAAGGTTGAAGGTTGAAGGTTGAGAGGTTGAAGGTTAAAGGTTAAGTGGTTGAAGGTTGAAGGTTGAGGGACTGAATGTTGGGGATTTGAAGGTTGAAGGTTGAGGGCTTGAAGGTTGAAGGTTGAGGTGTTTAAGGTTGGAGGTTTAGGAGTTGAAGGTTGAAGGTTGAGGGGTTGAAGGTTGAAGGTCGAAGGTTGAGGGGTTAAAGGTTGAAGGTTGAAGGAGTTGAAGGTTGAAGGTTGAGGGGTTGAAGGTTGGAGGTTGAACGTTGAGGGGTTGAAGGTTGAAGGTTGAGGGGTTGAATAATGAAGGTTGAGGGGTTGAAGGTTGAAGGTTGAAGGAGTTGAAGGTTGAAAGTTGAGGGGTTGAAGGTTAAAGGTTGAAGGTTGAAGGAGTTGAAGGTTGAAGGTTGAGGGGTTGAAGGTTGAAGGTCGAAGGTTGATTGGTTAAAGGTTGAAGGTTGAAGGAGTTGAAGGTTGAAGGTTGAGGGGTTGAAGGTTGGAGGTTGAACGTTGAGGGGTTGAAGGTTGAAGGTTGAGGAGTTGAAGGTTGAAGGTTGAGGGGTTGAAGGTTGAAGGTTGAGGGGTTGAAGGTTGAAGGTTGAGGGATTGAAGGTTAAAGGTTGATGGGTTGAAGGTTGAGGGGTTGAAGGTTGAAGTTAGAGGGGTTGAAGGTTGAAGGTTGAGGACTTGAAAGTTGAAGGTTGGGAAGTTGAAGGTTGAAAGTTAAGGGGTTGAATATTGAGGGGTTGAAGGTTGAAGATTGAGGGGTTGAAGGTTGAAGGTTGAAGGTTGAGAGGTTGAAGGTTAAAGGTTAAGTGGTTGAAGGTTGAAGGTTGAGGGCTTGAAGGTTGAAGGTTGTGGTGTTTAAGGTTGGAGGTTTAGGAGTTGAAGGTTGAGGGGTTGAAGGTTGAAGGTTGAGAAGTTGAAGGTTGATGGTTGAGAGGTTGAAGATTGAAAGTTGAGAGACTGAAGATTGAAGGTTGACTGGTTGAAGGTTACAGGTTGAGGTTTAGAAGGTTGAAGGTTGAGGGTTTGAAAGTTAAACGTTAAGGGGTTGAAGGTCGAAGGTTGAGGGGTTAAAGATAAATGGTTGGGTGGTTGAAGGTTGAAAGTTGAGGGCTTGAAGGATGAAGGTTGAAGGTCGAGTGGTTAAAAGTTGAAGGTTAAGCGGTTGAAGATCGAAGGTTGAGGGGTTAAAGGTTGAAGGTTGAAGGAGTTGAAGGTTGAAGGTTGAAGGAATTGAAGGTTGACAGTTGAGGGGTTGAAGGTTGAAGATTGAGGGGTTGAAGGTTGAAGGTTGAAGGAGTTGAAGGTTGACAGTTGAGGGGTTGAAGGTTAAAGGTTGAAGGTTGAAGGAGTTGAAGGTTGAAGGTTGAGGGGTTGAAGGTTGAAGGTCGAAGGTTGAGGGGTTGAATTTTGAAGGTTGAAGGAGTTGAATGTTGAAGGTTGTGGGGTTGAAGGTTGGAGGTTGAAGGTTGAGGGGTTGAAGGTTGAAGGTTGAGGAGTTGAAGGTTGAAGGTTGAGGGGTTGAAGGTTTTAGGTTGAAGGTTGAGGGGTTGAAGGTTGAAGGTTGAGGGGTTGAAGGTTAAAGGTTGATGGGTTGAAGGTTGAGGGGTTGAAGGTTGAAGTTAGAGGGGTTGAAGTTTGAAGGTTGAGGGCTTGAAAGTTGAAGGTTGGGAAGTTGAAGTTTGAAGGTTAAGGGGTTGAATATTGAGAGGTTGAAGGTTGAAGATTGAGGGGTTGAAGGTTGAAGGTTGAAGGTTGAGAGCTTGAAGGTTAAAGGTTAAGTGGTTGAAGGTTGAAGGTTGAGGGACTGAATGTTGGGGAGTTGAAGGTTGAAGGTTGAGGGCTTGAAGGTTGAAGGTTGAGGTGTTTAAGGTTGGAGGTTTAGGAGTTGAAGGTTGAGGGGTTGAAGGTTGAAGGTTGAGAAGTTGAAGGTTGATGATTGAGGGGTTGAATTTTGAAGGTTGTGGGGTTTAAGATTGTAAGTTGAGGGACTGAAGATTGAAGGTTGACTGGTTGAAGGTTACAGGTTGAGGGGTTGAAGGTTAAAGGTTGATGGGTTGAAGGTTGAGGGGTTGAAGGCTGAAGTTAGAGGGGTTGAAGGTTGAAGGTTGAGGGCTTGAAAGTTAAAGGTTGGGAAGTTGAAGGTTGAAGGTTAAGGGGTTGGATATTGAGGGGTCGAAGGTTGAAGATTGAGGGGTTGAAGGTATGAGGTTGAAGCTTGAGAGGTTGAAGGTTAAAGATTTAGTGGTTGAAGGTTGAAGATTGAGGGATTGAATGTTGGGGAGTTGAAGGTTGAAGGTTGAGGGTTTGAAGGTTGAAGGTTGAGGTGTTTAAGGTTGGAGGTTTAGGAGTTGAAGGTTGAGGGGTTGAAGGTTGAAGGTTGAGAAGTTGAAGGTTGATGGTTGAGGGGTTGAAGGTTGAAGGTTGTGGGGTTTAAGATTGAAAGTTGAGGGACTGAAGATTAAAGGTTGACTGGTTGAAGGCTACAGGTTGAGGGGTAGAAGGTTGAAGGTTGAGGGTTTGAAAGTTAAAGGTTAAGGCTATGAAGGTCGAAGGTTGAGGGGTTAAAGATAGATGGTTGGGTGGTTGAAGGTTGAAAGTTGAGGGCTTGAAGGATGAAGGTTGAAGGTTGAGTGGTTAAAGGTTGAAGGTTGAAGGAGTTGAAGGTTGGAGGTTGAACGTTGAGGCGTTGAACGTTGAAGGTTGAGGGGTTGAAGGATGAAGGTTGAGGGGTTGAAGGTTGAAGATTGAAGGAGTTGAAGGTTGAAAGTTGTGTGGTTGAAGGTTAAAGGTTGAATGTTGAAGGAGTTGAAGGTTGAAGGTTGAGGGGTTGAAGGTTGAAGGTCGAAGCTTGAGGGGTTAAAGGTTGAAGGTTGCAGGTTGAGGGGTTGAAGGTTGGAGGTTGAAGGTTGAGGGGTTGAAGGTTGAAGGTTGAGGAGTTGAAGGTTGAAGGTTGAGGGGTTGAAGATTGGAGGTTGAAGGTTGAGGGGTTGAAGGTTGAAGGTTGAGGGGTTGAAGGTTAAAGGTTGATGGGTTGAAGGTTGAGGGGTTGAAGGTTGAAGTTAGGGGGGTTGAAGGTTGAAAGGTTGAAGGTTGAAGGTTGCAGGTTGGAGGTTGAAGGTTGAAGGTTGAAGGTTGAAGGTTGAAGTTTGAGGCGTTGAACGTTGAAGGTTGAAGTTTAAACGTTGAAGTTTGAGGGGTTGGAAGTTGAAGGTGTAGGGGTTGAAGGTTGAAGGTTGAAGGTTGAGGGGTTGATTGTACAAAGTTGAAGTGTTTAAGATTGATGGTTTAGGAATTGAAGGTTGAGGTGTTGGAGGTTGATCGTTGAGGGGTTGAAGGTTGAAGGTTAAGGGGGGAACATTGAAGGTTAAAGATTGAGGGGTTGAAAGTTAAAGATTGAGGGGCTGAAGTATAAAGGTTGAGGGGTCGAAAGTTGAGGGTCTGAAGATTAAAGGTTGAGTGGTTGTAGGTTGAAGGTTGAGGGGTTGAAGTTTGAAGGTTGAGGGGTTGAAGGTTGAAGGTTGAAGGTTGAGGGGTAGAAGGTTGAAGGCTGAGTGTTTGAAAGTTAAAGGTTAAGGGGTTGAAGGTCTAAGGTAGAGGGGTTAAAGATAGATGGTTGGGTGGTTGAAGGTTGAAAGTTGAGGGCTTGAAGGATGAAAGTTGAAGGTTGAGTGGTTAAAGGTTGAAGGTTAAGGGGTTGAAGGTTGAGGGGTTGAAGGTTGGAGGTTGAACGTTGAGGGGTTGAAGGTTGAAGGTTGAGGTGTTGAAGGATGAAGGTTGAGGGGTTGAAGGTTTGGGCTGAAGATTGAGGGGTTGAAGGTTAAAGGTTAAGTGGTTGAAGGTTGAAGGTTAAGTTACTGAATGTTGGGGAGTTAAATGTTGAAGTCTGACAGGTTGAAGGTTGAAGGTTGAGGGGTTGAAGGTTGGAGGTTGAACGTTGAGGGGTTGAAGGTTGAAGGTTGAGGGGTTAAAGGATGAAGGTTGAGGGGTTGAAGGTTGAAGGATTTGAAGGTTGAAAGTTGAGGGGTTGAAGGATAAAGGTTGAAGGTTGAAGGAGTTGAAGGTTTAAGGTTGAGGGGTTGAAGGTCGAAGGTTGAGGGGTTAAAGGTTGAAGGTTGAAGGAGTTGAAGGTTGAAGGTTGAGGGGTTGAAGGTTGGAGGTTGAAGGTTGAGGGGTTGAAGGTTGAAGGTTGAGGAGTTGAAGGTTGAAGGTTGAGGGGTTGAAGGTTGCAGGTTGAAGGTTGAGGGGTTGAAGGTTGAAGGTTGAGGGGTTGAAGGTTGAAGTTAGAGGGGTTGAAGGTTGAAGGTTGAGGGCTTGAAAGTTGAATGTTGGGAAGTTGAAGGTTGAAAGTTGAGGGCTTGAAGGATGAAGGTTGAGAAGTTGAAGGTTGAAAGTTGAGGGACTGAATGTTGGGGAGTTGAAGGTTGAAGGTTGAGGGCTTGAAGGTTGAAGGTTGAGAGGTTGAAGGTTAAAGGTTAAGTGGTTGAAGGTTGAATGTTGAGGGACTGAATGTTGGGGAGTTGAAGGTTGAAGGTTGAGGGCTTGAAGGTTGAAGGTTGAGAAGTTGAAGGTTGAAAGTTGAGGGCTTGAAGGATGAAGGTTGAAGGTTGAGTGGTTAAAGGTTGAAGGTTAAGCGGTTGAAGATCGAAGGTTGAGGGGTTAAAGGTTGAAGGTTGAAGGAGTTGAAGGTTGAAGGTTGAGGGGTTGAAGGTTGGAGGTTGAAGGAGTTGAAGGTTGAAAGTTGAGGGGTTGAAGGTTAAAGGTTGAATGTTGAAGGAGTTGAAAGTTGAAGGTTGAGGGGTTGAAGGTTGAAGGTCGAAGCTTGAGGGGTTAAAGGTTGAAGGTTGAAGGAGTTGAAGGTTGAAAGTTGAGGGGTTGAAGATTAAAGGTTGAATGTTGAAGGAGTTGAAAGTTGCAGGTTGAGGGGTTGAAGGTTGAAGGTCGAAGCTTGAGGGGTTAAAGGTTAAAGGTTGAAGGAGTTGAAGGTTGAAGGTTGAGGGGTTGAAGGTTGGAGGTTGAAGGTTGAGGGGTTGAAGGTTGAAGATTGAAGGAGTTGAAGGTTGAAAGTTGAGGGGTTGAAGGTTAAAGGTTGAATGTTGAAGGAGTTGTAAGTTGAAGGTTGAGGGGTTGAAGGTTGAAGGTCGAAGCTTGAGGGGTTAAAGGTTGAAGGTTGAAGGAGTTGAAGGTTGAAGGTTGAGGGGTTGAAGGTTGGAGGTTGAAGGTTGAGGGGTTGAAGGTTGAAGGTTGAGGAGTTGAAGGTTGAAGGTTGAGGGGTTGAAGATTGGAGGTTGAAGGTTGAGGGGTTGAAGGTTGAAGGTTGAGGGGTTGAAGGTTAAAGGTTGATGGGTTGAAGGTTGAGGGGTTGAAGGTTGAGGGGTTGAAGGTTGAAGTTAGAGGGGTTGAAGGTTGAAAGGTTAAAGGTTGAAGGTTGCAGGTTGGAGGTTGAAGGTTGAAGGTTGAAGGTTGAAGTTTGAGGCGTTGAACGTTGAAGGTTGAAGGTTAAACGTTGAAGTTTGAGGGGTTGGAAGTTGAAGGTGTAGGGGTTGAAGGTTGAAGGTTGAAGGAGTTGAAGGCTGAAGGTTGAGGGGTTGATGGTTGGAGGTTGAAGGTTGAGGGGTTGATTGTACAAAGTTGAAGTGTTTAAGGTTGATGGTTTAGGAATTGAAGGTTGAGGGGTTGAAGGTTGAAGGTTGAGGTGTTGGAGGTTGATCGTTGAGGGGTTGAAGGTTGAAGGTTAAGGGGGGAACATTGAAGGTTAAAGATTGACGGGTTGAAAGTTAAAGATTGAGGGGCTGAAGTATAAAGGTTGAGGGGTCGAAGGTTGAGGGTCTGAAGATTAAAGGTTGAGTGGTTGTAGGTTGAAGGTTGAGGGGTTGAAGTTTGAAGGTTGAGGGGTTGAAGGTTGAAGGTTGAAGGTTGAGGGGTAGAAGGTTGAGGGCTGAGTGTTTGAAAGTTAAAGGTTAAGGGGTTGAAGGTCGAAGGTAGAGGGGTTAAAGATAGATGGTTGGGTGGTTGAAGGTTGAAAGTTGAGGGCTTGAAGGATGAAAGTTGAAGGTTGAGTGGTTAAAGATTGAAGGTTAAGGGGTTGAAGATCGAAGGTTGAGGGGTTAAAGGTTGAAGGTTGAAGGTTGACGGTTGAGGGGTTGAAGGTTGGAGGTTGAACGTTGAGGGGTTGAAGGTTGAAGGTTGAGGTGTTGAAGGATGAAGGTTGAGGGGTTGAAGGTTTGAGGCTGAAGATTGAGGGGTTGAAGGTTAAAGGTTAAGTGGTTGAAGGTTAAGGGACTGAATGTTGGGGAGTTAAATGTTGAAGTCTGACAGGTTGAAGGTTGAAGGTAGAGGGGTTGAAGGGTGGAGGTTGAACGTGTTGAAGGTTGAAGGTTGAGGGGTTGAAGGTTGAAGGTCGAAGGTTGATTGGTTAAAGGTTGAAGGTTGAAGGAGTTGAAGGTTGAAGGTTGAGGGGTTGAAGGTTGGAGGTTGAACGTTGAGGGGTTGAAGGTTGAAGGTTGAGGAGTTGAAGGTTGAAGGTTGAGGGGTTGAAGGTTGAAGGTTGAGGGGTTGAAGGTTGAAGGTTGAGGGATTGAAGGTTAAAGGTTGATGGGTTGAAGGTTGAGGGGTTGAAGGTTGAAGTTAGAGGGGTTGAAGGTTGAAGGTTGAGGACTTGAAAGTTGAAGGTTGGGAAGTTGAAGGTTGAAAGTTAAGGGGTTGAATATTGAGGGGTTGAAGGTTGAAGATTGAGGGGTTGAAGGTTGAAGGTTGAAGGTTGAGAGGTTGAAGGTTAAAGGTTAAGTGGTTGAAGGTTGAAGGTTGAGGGCTTGAAGGTTGAAGGTTGTGGTGTTTAAGGTTGGAGGTTTAGGAGTTGAAGGTTGAGGGGTTGAAGGTTGAAGGTTGAGAAGTTGAAGGTTGATGGTTGAGAGGTTGAAAATTGAAAGTTGAGAGACTGAAGATTGAAGGTTGACTGGTTGAAGGTTACAGGTTGAGGTTTAGAAGGTTGAAGGTTGAGGGTTTGAAAGTTAAACGTTAAGGGGTTGAAGGTCGAAGGTTGAGGGGTTAAAGATAAATGGTTGGGTGGTTGAAGGTTGAAAGTTGAGGGCTTGAAGGATGAAGGTTGAAGGTCGAGTGGTTAAAAGTTGAAGGTTAAGCGGTTGAAGATCGAAGGTTGAGGGGTTAAAGGTTGAAGGTTGAAGGAGTTGAAGGTTGAAGGTTGAAGGAATTGAAGGTTGACAGTTGAGGGGTTGAAGGTTGAAGATTGAGGGGTTGAAGGTTGAAGGTTGAAGGAGTTGAAGGTTGACAGTTGAGGGGTTGAAGGTTAAAGGTTGAAGGTTGAAGGAGTTGAAGGTTGAAGGTTGAGGGGTTGAAGGTTGAAGGTCGAAGGTTGAGGGGTTGAATTTTGAAGGTTGAAGGAGTTGAATGTTGAAGGTTGTGGGGTTGAAGGTTGGAGGTTGAAGGTTGAGGGGTTGAAGGTTGAAGGTTGAGGAGTTGAAGGTTGAAGGTTGAGGGGTTGAAGGTTTTAGGTTGAAGGTTGAGGGGTTGAAGGTTGAAGGTTGAGGGGTTGAAGGTTAAAGGTTGATGGGTTGAAGGTTGAGGGGTTGAAGGTTGAAGTTAGAGGGGTTGAAGTTTGAAGGTTGAGGGCTTGAAAGTTGAAGGTTGGGAAGTTGAAGTTTGAAGGTTAAGGGGTTGAATATTGAGAGGTTGAAGGTTGAAGATTGAGGGGTTGAAGGTTGAAGGTTGAAGGTTGAGAGCTTGAAGGTTAAAGGTTAAGTGGTTGAAGGTTGAAGGTTGAGGGACTGAATGTTGGGGAGTTGAAGGTTGAAGGTTGAGGGCTTGAAGGTTGAAGGTTGAGGTGTTTAAGGTTGGAGGTTTAGGAGTTGAAGGTTGAGGGGTTGAAGGTTGAAGGTTGAGAAGTTGAAGGTTGATGATTGAGGGGTTGAATTTTGAAGGTTGTGGGGTTTAAGATTGTAAGTTGAGGGACTGAAGATTGAAGGTTGACTGGTTGAAGGTTACAGGTTGAGGGGTTGAAGGTTAAAGGTTGATGGGTTGAAGGTTGAGGGGTTGAAGGCTGAAGTTAGAGGGGTTGAAGGTTGAAGGTTGAGGGCTTGAAAGTTAAAGGTTGGGAAGTTGAAGGTTGAAGGTTAAGGGGTTGGATATTGAGGGGTCGAAGGTTGAAGATTGAGGGGTTGAAGGTATGAGGTTGAAGCTTGAGAGGTTGAAGGTTAAAGATTTAGTGGTTGAAGGTTGAAGATTGAGGGATTGAATGTTGGGGAGTTGAAGGTTGAAGGTTGAGGGTTTGAAGGTTGAAGGTTGAGGTGTTTAAGGTTGGAGGTTTAGGAGTTGAAGGTTGAGGGGTTGAAGGTTGAAGGTTGAGAAGTTGAAGGTTGATGGTTGAGGGGTTGAAGGTTGAAGGTTGTGGGGTTTAAGATTGAAAGTTGAGGGACTGAAGATTAAAGGTTGACTGGTTGAAGGCTACAGGTTGAGGGGTAGAAGGTTGAAGGTTGAGGGTTTGAAAGTTAAAGGTTAAGGCTATGAAGGTCGAAGGTTGAGGGGTTAAAGATAGATGGTTGGGTGGTTGAAGGTTGAAAGTTGAGGGCTTGAAGGATGAAGGTTGAAGGTTGAGTGGTTAAAGGTTGAAGGTTGAAGGAGTTGAAGGTTGGAGGTTGAACGTTGAGGCGTTGAACGTTGAAGGTTGAGGGGTTGAAGGATGAAGGTTGAGGGGTTGAAGGTTGAAGATTGAAGGAGTTGAAGGTTGAAAGTTGTGTGGTTGAAGGTTAAAGGTTGAATGTTGAAGGAGTTGAAGGTTGAAGGTTGAGGGGTTGAAGGTTGAAGGTCGAAGCTTGAGGGGTTAAAGGTTGAAGGTTGCAGGTTGAGGGGTTGAAGGTTGGAGGTTGAAGGTTGAGGGGTTGAAGGTTGAAGGTTGAGGAGTTGAAGGTTGAAGGTTGAGGGGTTGAAGATTGGAGGTTGAAGGTTGAGGGGTTGAAGGTTGAAGGTTGAGGGGTTGAAGGTTAAAGGTTGATGGGTTGAAGGTTGAGGGGTTGAAGGTTGAAGTTAGGGGGGTTGAAGGTTGAAAGGTTGAAGGTTGAAGGTTGCAGGTTGGAGGTTGAAGGTTGAAGGTTGAAGGTTGAAGGTTGAAGTTTGAGGCGTTGAACGTTGAAGGTTGAAGTTTAAACGTTGAAGTTTGAGGGGTTGGAAGTTGAAGGTGTAGGGGTTGAAGGTTGAAGGTTGAAGGTTGAGGGGTTGATTGTACAAAGTTGAAGTGTTTAAGATTGATGGTTTAGGAATTGAAGGTTGAGGTGTTGGAGGTTGATCGTTGAGGGGTTGAAGGTTGAAGGTTAAGGGGGGAACATTGAAGGTTAAAGATTGAGGGGTTGAAAGTTAAAGATTGAGGGGCTGAAGTATAAAGGTTGAGGGGTCGAAAGTTGAGGGTCTGAAGATTAAAGGTTGAGTGGTTGTAGGTTGAAGGTTGAGGGGTTGAAGTTTGAAGGTTGAGGGGTTGAAGGTTGAAGGTTGAAGGTTGAGGGGTAGAAGGTTGAAGGCTGAGTGTTTGAAAGTTAAAGGTTAAGGGGTTGAAGGTCTAAGGTAGAGGGGTTAAAGATAGATGGTTGGGTGGTTGAAGGTTGAAAGTTGAGGGCTTGAAGGATGAAAGTTGAAGGTTGAGTGGTTAAAGGTTGAAGGTTAAGGGGTTGAAGGTTGAGGGGTTGAAGGTTGGAGGTTGAACGTTGAGGGGTTGAAGGTTGAAGGTTGAGGTGTTGAAGGATGAAGGTTGAGGGGTTGAAGGTTTGGGCTGAAGATTGAGGGGTTGAAGGTTAAAGGTTAAGTGGTTGAAGGTTGAAGGTTAAGTAACTGAATGTTGGGGAGTTAAATGTTGAAGTCTGACAGGTTGAAGGTTGAAGGTTGAGGGGTTGAAGGTTGGAGGTTGAACGTTGAGGGGTTGAAGGTTGAAGGTTGAGGGGTTAAAGGATGAAGGTTGAGGGGTTGAAGGTTGAAGGATTTGAAGGTTGAAAGTTGAGGGGTTGAAGGATAAAGGTTGAAGGTTGAAGGAGTTGAAGGTTTAAGGTTGAGGGGTTGAAGGTCGAAGGTTGAGGGGTTAAAGGTTGAAGGTTGAAGGAGTTGAAGGTTGAAGGTTGAGGGGTTGAAGGTTGGAGGTTGAAGGTTGAGGGGTTGAAGGTTGAAGGTTGAGGAGTTGAAGGTTGAAGGTTGAGGGGTTGAAGGTTGCAGGTTGAAGGTTGAGGGGTTGAAGGTTGAAGGTTGAGGGGTTGAAGGTTGAAGTTAGAGGGGTTGAAGGTTGAAGGTTGAGGGCTTGAAAGTTGAATGTTGGGAAGTTGAAGGTTGAAAGTTGAGGGCTTGAAGGATGAAGGTTGAGAAGTTGAAGGTTGAAAGTTGAGGGACTGAATGTTGGGGAGTTGAAGGTTGAAGGTTGAGGGCTTGAAGGTTGAAGGTTGAGAGGTTGAAGGTTAAAGGTTAAGTGGTTGAAGGTTGAATGTTGAGGGACTGAATGTTGGGGAGTTGAAGGTTGAAGGTTGAGGGCTTGAAGGTTGAAGGTTGAGAAGTTGAAGGTTGAAAGTTGAGGGCTTGAAGGATGAAGGTTGAAGGTTGAGTGGTTAAAGGTTGAAGGTTAAGCGGTTGAAGATCGAAGGTTGAGGGGTTAAAGGTTGAAGGTTGAAGGAGTTGAAGGTTGAAGGTTGAGGGGTTGAAGGTTGGAGGTTGAAGGAGTTGAAGGTTGAAAGTTGAGGGGTTGAAGGTTAAAGGTTGAATGTTGAAGGAGTTGAAAGTTGAAGGTTGAGGGGTTGAAGGTTGAAGGTCGAAGCTTGAGGGGTTAAAGGTTGAAGGTTGAAGGAGTTGAAGGTTGAAAGTTGAGGGGTTGAAGATTAAAGGTTGAATGTTGAAGGAGTTGAAAGTTGCAGGTTGAGGGGTTGAAGGTTGAAGGTCGAAGCTTGAGGGGTTAAAGGTTAAAGGTTGAAGGAGTTGAAGGTTGAAGGTTGAGGGGTTGAAGGTTGGAGGTTGAAGGTTGAGGGGTTGAAGGTTGAAGATTGAAGGAGTTGAAGGTTGAAAGTTGAGGGGTTGAAGGTTAAAGGTTGAATGTTGAAGGAGTTGAAAGTTGAAGGTTGAGGGGTTGAAGGTTGAAGGTCGAAGCTTGAGGGGTTAAAGGTTGAAGGTTGAAGGAGTTGAAGGTTGAAGGTTGAGGGGTTGAAGGTTGGAGGTTGAAGGTTGAGGGGTTGAAGGTTGAAGGTTGAGGAGTTGAAGGTTGAAGGTTGAGGGGTTGAAGATTGGAGGTTGAAGGTTGAGGGGTTGAAGGTTGAAGGTTGAGGGGTTGAAGGTTAAAGGTTGATGGGTTGAAGGTTGAGGGGTTGAAGGTTGAGGGGTTGAAGGTTGAAGTTAGAGGGGTTGAAGGTTGAAAGGTTAAAGGTTGAAGGTTGCAGGTTGGAGGTTGAAGGTTGAAGGTTGAAGGTTGAAGTTTGAGGCGTTGAACGTTGAAGGTTGAAGGTTAAACGTTGAAGTTTGAGGGGTTGGAAGTTGAAGGTGTAGGGGTTGAAGGTTGAAGGTTGAAGGAGTTGAAGGCTGAAGGTTGAGGGGTTGATGGTTGGAGGTTGAAGGTTGAGGGGTTGATTGTACAAAGTTGAAGTGTTTAAGGTTGATGGTTTAGGAATTGAAGGTTGAGGGGTTGAAGGTTGAAGGTTGAGGTGTTGGAGGTTGATCGTTGAGGGGTTGAAGGTTGAAGGTTAAGGGGGGAACATTGAAGGTTAAAGATTGACGGGTTGAAAGTTAAAGATTGAGGGGCTGAAGTATAAAGGTTGAGGGGTCGAAGGTTGAGGGTCTGAAGATTAAAGGTTGAGTGGTTGTAGGTTGAAGGTTGAGGGGTTGAAGTTTGAAGGTTGAGGGGTTGAAGGTTGAAGGTTGAAGGTTGAGGGGTAGAAGGTTGAGGGCTGAGTGTTTGAAAGTTAAAGGTTAAGGGGTTGAAGGTCGAAGGTAGAGGGGTTAAAGATAGATGGTTGGGTGGTTGAAGGTTGAAAGTTGAGGGCTTGAAGGATGAAAGTTGAAGGTTGAGTGGTTAAAGATTGAAGGTTAAGGGGTTGAAGATCGAAGGTTGAGGGGTTAAAGGTTGAAGGTTGAAGGTTGAAGGTTGAGGGGTTGAAGGTTGGAGGTTGAACGTTGAGGGGTTGAAGGTTGAAGGTTGAGGTGTTGAAGGATGAAGGTTGAGGGGTTGAAGGTTTGAGGCTGAAGATTGAGGGGTTGAAGGTTAAAGGTTAAGTGGTTGAAGGTTAAGGGACTGAATGTTGGGGAGTTAAATGTTGAAGTCTGACAGGTTGAAGGTTGAAGGTAGAGGGGTTGAAGGGTGGAGGTTGAACGTTGAGGGGTTGAAGGTTGAAGGTTGAGGAGTTGAAGGTTGAAGGTTGAGGGGTTGAAGGTTGAAGGTGGAGGGGTTGAAGGTTGAAGGTTGAGGGGTTGAAGGTTAAAGGTTGATGGGTTGAAGGTTGAAGGTTGAAGGAGTTGAAGGTTGAAAGTTGAGGGGTTGAAGGTTAAAGTGTTGAAGGTTGAAGGAGTTGAAGGTTGAAGGTTGAGGGGTTGAAGGTTGAAGGTCGAAGGTTGCGGGGTTAAAGGTTGAAGGTTGAAGGAGTTGAAGGTTGAAGGTTGAGGGGTTGAAGGTTGGAGGTTGAACGTTGAGGGGTTGAAGGTTGAAGGTTGAGGGGTTGAAGGATGAAGGTTGAGGGGTTGAAGGTTGAAGGTTGATGGAGTTGAAGGTTGAAAGTTGAGGGGTTGAAGGTTAAAGGTTGAAGGTTGGAGGAGTTGAAGGTTGAAGGTTGAGGGGTTGAAGGTTGAAGGTCGAAGGTTGAGGGGTTAAAGGTTGAAGGTTGAAGGAGTTGAAGGTTGAAGGTTGAGGGGTTGAAGGTTGGAGGTTGAACGTTGAGGGGTTGAAGGTTGAAGGATGAGGAGTTGAAGGTTGAAGGTTGAGGGGTTGAATGTTGAAGGTTGAGGGGTTGAAGGTTGAAGGTTGAGGGGTTGTAGGTTAAATGTTGATGGGTTGAAGGTTGAGGGGTTGAAGGTTGAAGTTAGAGGGGTTGAAGGTTGAAGGTTGATTGCTTGAAAGTTAAAGGTTGGGAAGTTAAAGGTTGAAGGTTAAGGGGTTGAATATTGAGGGGTTGAAGGTTGAAGATTGAGGGGTTGAAGGTTGAAGGTTGAAGGTTGAGAGGTTGAAGGTTAAAGGTTAAGTGGTTGAAGGTTGAAGGTTGAGGGACTGAATGTTGGGGATTTGAAGGTTGAAGGTTGAGGGCTTGAAGGTTGAAGGTTGAGGTGTTTAAGGTTGGAGGTTTAGGAGTTGAAGGTTGAAGGTTGAGGGGTTGAAGGTTGAAGGTCGAAGGTTGAGGGGTTAAAGGTGGAAGGTTGAAGGAGTTGAAGGTTGAAGGTTGAGGGGTTGAAGGTTGGAGGTTGAACGTTGAGGGGTTGAAGGTTGAAGGTTGAGGGGTTGAAGGATGAAGGTTGAGAGGTTGAACGTTGAAGGTTGAAGGAGTTGAAGGTTGAAAGTTGAGGGGTTGAAGGTTAGAGGTTGAAGGTTGAAGGAGTTGAAGGTTGAAGGTTGAGGGGTTGAAGGTTGAAGGTCGAAGGTTGATTGGTTAAAGGTTGAAGGTTGAAGGTTGAGGGGTTGAAGGTTGGAGGTTGAACGTTGACGGGTTGAAGGTTGAAGGTTGAGGAGTTGAAGGTTGCAGGTTGAGGGGTTGAAGGTTGAAGGTTGAGGGGTTGAAGGTTGAAGGTTGAGGGGTTGAAGGTTAAAGGTTGATGGGTTGAAGGTTGAGGGGTTGAAGGTTGAAGTTAGAGGGGTTGAAGGTTGAAGGTTGAGGGCTTGAAAGTTGAAGGTTGGGAAGTTGAAGGTTGAAGGTTAAGGGGTTGAATATTGAGGGGTTGAAGGTTGAAGATTGAGGGGTTGAAGGTTGAAGGTTGAAGGTTGAGAGGTTGAAGGTTAAAGGTTAAGTGGTTGAAGGTTGAAGGTTGAGGGACTGAATGTTGGGGATTTGAAGGTTGAAGGTTGAGGGCTTGAAGGTTGAAGGTTGAGGTGTTTAAGGTTGGAGGTTTAGGAGTTGAAGGTTAAAGGTTGAGGGGTTGAAGGTTGAAGGTCGAAGGTTCAGGGGTTAAAGGTTGAAGGTTGAAG
Source organism: Ctenicera cuprea (assembly GCA_958336395.1). Taxonomy (NCBI): domain Eukaryota; kingdom Metazoa; phylum Arthropoda; class Insecta; order Coleoptera; family Elateridae; genus Ctenicera; species Ctenicera cuprea. Next base: position 73,672 of record CATVIB010000193.1, read on the forward strand.
GAGTTGAAGGTTGAAGGTTGAGGGGTTGAAGGTTGGTGTTGAACGTTGAGGGGTTGAAGGTTGAAGGTTGAGGAGTTGAAGGTTGAAGGTTGAGGGGTTGAAGGTTGAAGGTTGAAGGGTTGAAGGTTGAAGGTTGAGGGGTTGAAAGTTAAAGGTTGATGGGTTGAAGGTTGAAGGTTGAAGGAGTTGAAGGTTGAAAGTTGAGGGGTTGAAGGTTAAAGGGTTGAAGGTTGAAGGTTGAAGGAATTGAAGGTTGAAGGTTGGGGGGTTGAAGGTTGAAGGTCGAAGGTTGAGGGGTTAAAGGTTGAAGGTTGAAGGAGTTGAAGGTTGAAGGTTGAGGGGTTGAAGGTTGGAGGTTGAACGTTGAGGGGTTGAAGGTTGAAGGTTGAGGGGTTGAAGGATGAAGGTTGAAGTGTTGAAGGTTGAAGGTTGAAGGAGTTGAAGGTTGAAAGTTGAAAGGTTGAAGGTTAAAGGTTGAAGGTTGGAAGAGTTGAAGGTTGAAGGTTGAGGGGTTGAAGGTTGAAGGTCGAAGGTTGAGGGGTTAAAGGTTGAAGGAGTTGAAGGTCGAGGGTTGAGGGGTTGAAGGTTGGAGGTTGAACGTTGAGAGGTTGAAGGTTGAAGGATGAGGAGTTGAAGGTTGAAGGTTGAGGGGTTGAATGTTGAAGGTTGAGGGGTTGAAGGTTGAAGGTTGAGGGGTTGTAGGTTAAAGGTTGATGGGTTGAAGGTTGAGGGGTTGAAGGTTGAAGTTAGAGGGGTTGAAGGTTGAAGGTTGAGGGCTTGAAAGTTAAAGGTTGGGAAGTTAAAGGTTGAAGGTTAAGGGGTTGAATATTGAGGGGGTGAAGGTTGAAAATTGAGGGGTTGAAGGTTGAAGGTTGAAGGTTGAGAGGTTGAAGGTTAAAGGTTAAGTGGTTGAAGGTTGAAGGTTGAGGGACTGAATGTTGGGGATTTGAAGGTTGAAGGTTGAGGGCTTGAAGGTTGAAGGTTGAGGTGTTTAAGGTTGGAGGTTTAGGAGTTGAAGGTTGAAGGTTGAGGGGTTGAAGGTTGAAGGTCGAAGGTTGAGGGGTTAAAGGTTGAAGGTTGAAGGAGTTGAAGGTTGAAGGTTGAGGGGTTGAAGGTTGGAGGTTGAACGTTGAGGGGTTGAAGGTTGAAGGTTGAGGGGTTGAATAATGAAGGTTGAGGGGTTGAAGGTTGAAGGTTGAAGGAGTTGAAGATTGAAAGTTGAGGGGTTGAAGGTTAAAGGTTGAAGGTTGAAGGAGTTGAAGGTTGAAGGTTGAGGGGTTGAAGGTTGAAGGTCGAAGGTTGATTGGTTAAAGGTTGAAGGTTGAAGGAGTTGAAGGTTGAAGGTTGAGGGGTTGAAGGTTGGAGGTTGAACGTTGAGGGGTTGAAGGTTGAAGGTTGAGGAGTTGAAGGTTGAAGGTTGAGGGGTTGAAGGTTGAAGGTTGAGGGGTTGAAGGTTGAAGGTTGAGGGGTTGAAGGTTAAAGGTTGATGGGTTGAAGGTTGAGGGGTTGAAGGTTGAAGTTGGAGGGGTTGAAGGTTGAAGGTTGAGGACTTGAAAGTTGAAGGTTGGGAAGTTGAAGGTTGAAAGTTAAGGGGTTGAATATTGAGGGGTTGAAGGTTGAAGATTGAGGGGTTGAAGGTTGAAGGTTGAAGGTTGAGAGGTTGAAGGTTAAAGGTTAAGTGGTTGAAGGTTGAAGGTTGAGGGCTTGAAGGTTGAAGGTTGTGGTGTTTAAGGTTGGAGGTTTAGGAGTTGAAGGTTGAGGGGTTGAAGGTTGAAGGTTGAGAAGTTGAAGGTTGATGGTTGAGAGGTTGAAGATTGAAAGTTGAGAGACTGAAGATTGAAGGTTGACTGGTTGAAGGTTACAGGTTGAGGTTTAGAAGGTTGAAGGTTGAGGGTTTGAAAGTTAAACGTTAAGGGGTTGAAGGTCGAAGGTTGAGGGGTTAAAGATAAATGGTTGGGTGGTTGAAGGTTGAAAGTTGAGGGCTTGAAGGATGAAGGTTGAAGGTCGAGTGGTTAAAAGTTGAAGGTTAAGCGGTTGAAGATCGAAGGTTGAGGGGTTAAAGGTTGAAGGTTGAAGGAGTTGAAGGTTGAAGGTTGAAGGAATTGAAGGTTGACAGTTGAGGGGTTGAAGGTTGAAGATTGAGGGGTTGAAGGTTGAAGGTTGAAGGAGTTGAAGGTTGACAGTTGAGGGGTTGAAGGTTAAAGGTTGAAGGTTGAAGGAGTTGAAGGTTGAAGGTTGAGGGGTTGAAGGTTGAAGGTCGAAGGTTGAGGGGTTGAATTTTGAAGGTTGAAGGAGTTGAATGGTGAAGGTTGTGGAGTTGAAGGTTGGAGGTTGAAGGTTGAGGGGTTGAAGGTTGAAGGTTGAGGAGTTGAAGGTTGAAGGTTGAGGGGTTGAAGGTTTTAGGTTGAAGGTTGAGGGGTTGAAGGTTGAAGGTTGAGGGGTTGAAGGTTAAAGGTTGATGGGTTGAAGGTTGAGGGGTTGAAGGTTGAAGTTAGAGGGGTTAAAGTTTGAAGGTTGAGGGCTTGAAAGTTGAAGGTTGGGAAGTTGAAGTTTGAAGGTTAAGGGGTTGAATATTGAGAGGTTGAAGGTTGAAGATTGAGGGGTTGAAGGTTGAAGGTTGAAGGTTGAGAGGTTGAAGGTTAAAGGTTAAGTGGTTGAAGGTTGAAGGTTGAGGGACTGAATGTTGGGGAGTTGAAGGTTGAAGGTTGAGGGCTTGAAGGTTGAAGGTTGAGGTGTTTAAGGTTGGAGGTTTAGGAGTTGAAGGTTGAGGGGTTGAAGGTTGAAGGTTGAGAAGTTGAAGGTTGATGGTTGAGGGGTTGAAGATTGGAGGTTGAAGGTTGAGGGGTTGAAGGTTGAAGGTTGAGGGGTTGAAGGTTAAAGGTTGATGGGTTGAAGGTTGAGGGGTTGAAGGTTGAAGTTAGGGGGGTTGAAGGTTGAAAGGTTGAAGGTTGAAGGTTGCAGGTTGGAGGTTGAAGGTTGAAGGTTGAAGGTTGAAGGTTGAAGTTTGAGGCGTTGAACGTTGAAGGTTGAAGGTTAAACGTTGAAGTTTGAGGGGTTGGAAGTTGAAGGTGTAGGGGTTGAAGGTTGAAGGTTGAAGGTTGAGGGGTTGATTGTACAAAGTTGAAGTGTTTAAGATTGATGGTTTAGGAATTGAAGGTTGAGGTGTTGGAGGTTGATCGTTGAGGGGTTGAAGGTTGAAGGTTAAGGGGGGAACATTGAAGGTTAAAGATTGAGGGGTTGAAAGTTAAAGATTGAGGGGCTGAAGTATAAAGGTTGAGGGGTCGAAAGTTGAGGGTCTGAAGATTAAAGGTTGAGTGGTTGTAGGTTGAAGGTTGAGGGGTTGAAGTTTGAAGGTTGAGGGGTTGAAGGTTGAAGGTTGAAGGAGTTGAAGGTTGAAAGTTGAGGGGTTGAAGGTTAGAGGTTGAAGGTTGAAGGAGTTGAAGGTTGAAGGTTGAGGGGTTGAAGGTTGAAGGTCGAAGGTTGATTGGTTAAAGGTTGAAGGTTGAAGGTTGAGGGGTTGAAGGTTGGAGGTTGAACGTTGACGGGTTGAAGGTTGAAGGTTGAGGAGTTGAAGGTTGCAGGTTGAGGGGTTGAAGGTTGAAGGTTGAGGGGTTGAAGGTTGAAGGTTGAGGGGTTGAAGGTTAAAGGTTGATGGGTTGAAGGTTGAGGGGTTGAAGGTTGAAGTTAGAGGGGTTGAAGGTTGAAGGTTGAGGGCTTGAAAGTTGAAGGTTGGGAAGTTGAAGGTTGAAGGTTAAGGGGTTGAATATTGAGGGGTTGAAGGTTGAAGATTGAGGGGTTGAAGGTTGAAGGTTGAAGGTTGAGAGGTTGAAGGTTAAAGGTTAAGTGGTTGAAGGTTGAAGGTTGAGGGACTGAATGTTGGGGATTTGAAGGTTGAAGGTTGAGGGCTTGAAGGTTGAAGGTTGAGGTGTTTAAGGTTGGAGGTTTAGGAGTTGAAGGTTAAAGGTTGAGGGGTTGAAGGTTGAAGGTCGAAGGTTCAGGGGTTAAAGGTTGAAGGTTGAAGGAGTTGAAGGTTGAAGGTTGAGGGGTTGAAGGTTGGTGTTGAACGTTGAGGGGTTGAAGGTTGAAGGTTGAGGAGTTGAAGGTTGAAGGTTGAGGGGTTGAAGGTTGAAGGTTGAAGGGTTGAAGGTTGAAGGTTGAGGGGTTGAAGGTTAAAGGTTGATGGGTTGAAGGTTGAAGGTTGAAGGAGTTGAAGGTTGAAAGTTGAGGGGTTGAAGGTTAAAGGGTTGAAGGTTGAAGGTTGAAGGAATTGAAGGTTGAAGGTTGGGGGGTTGAAGGTTGAAGGTCGAAGGTTGAGGGGTTAAAGGTTGAAGGTTGAAGGAGTTGAAGGTTGAAGGTTGAGGGGTTGAAGGTTGGAGGTTGAACGTTGAGGGGTTGAAGGTTGAAGGTTGAGGGGTTGAAGGATGAAGGTTGAAGTGTTGAAGGTTGAAGGTTGAAGGAGTTGAAGGTTGAAAGTTGAAAGGTTGAAGGTTAAAGGTTGAAGGTTGGAAGAGTTGAAGGTTGAAGGTTGAGGGGTTGAAGGTTGAAGGTCGAAGGTTGAGGGGTTAAAGGTTGAAGGAGTTGAAGGTCGAGGGTTGAGGGGTTGAAGGTTGGAGGTTGAACGTTGAGAGGTTGAAGGTTGAAGGATGAGGAGTTGAAGGTTGAAGGTTGAGGGGTTGAATGTTGAAGGTTGAGGGGTTGAAGGTTGAAGGTTGAGGGGTTGTAGGTTAAAGGTTGATGGGTTGAAGGTTGAGGGGTTGAAGGTTGAAGTTAGAGGGGTTGAAGGTTGAAGGTTGAGGGCTTGAAAGTTAAAGGTTGGGAAGTTAAAGGTTGAAGGTTAAGGGGTTGAATATTGAGGGGGTGAAGGTTGAAAATTGAGGGGTTGAAGGTTGAAGGTTGAAGGTTGAGAGGTTGAAGGTTAAAGGTTAAGTGGTTGAAGGTTGAAGGTTGAGGGACTGAATGTTGGGGATTTGAAGGTTGAAGGTTGAGGGCTTGAAGGTTGAAGGTTGAGGTGTTTAAGGTTGGAGGTTTAGGAGTTGAAGGTTGAAGGTTGAGGGGTTGAAGGTTGAAGGTCGAAGGTTGAGGGGTTAAAGGTTGAAGGTTGAAGGAGTTGAAGGTTGAAGGTTGAGGGGTTGAAGGTTGGAGGTTGAACGTTGAGGGGTTGAAGGTTGAAGGTTGAGGGGTTGAATAATGAAGGTTGAGGGGTTGAAGGTTGAAGGTTGAAGGAGTTGAAGATTGAAAGTTGAGGGGTTGAAGGTTAAAGGTTGAAGGTTGAAGGAGTTGAAGGTTGAAGGTTGAGGGGTTGAAGGTTGAAGGTCGAAGGTTGATTGGTTAAAGGTTGAAGGTTGAAGGAGTTGAAGGTTGAAGGTTGAGGGGTTGAAGGTTGGAGGTTGAACGTTGAGGGGTTGAAGGTTGAAGGTTGAGGAGTTGAAGGTTGAAGGTTGAGGGGTTGAAGGTTGAAGGTTGAGGGGTTGAAGGTTGAAGGTTGAGGGGTTGAAGGTTAAAGGTTGATGGGTTGAAGGTTGAGGGGTTGAAGGTTGAAGTTGGAGGGGTTGAAGGTTGAAGGTTGAGGACTTGAAAGTTGAAGGTTGGGAAGTTGAAGGTTGAAAGTTAAGGGGTTGAATATTGAGGGGTTGAAGGTTGAAGATTGAGGGGTTGAAGGTTGAAGGTTGAAGGTTGAGAGGTTGAAGGTTAAAGGTTAAGTGGTTGAAGGTTGAAGGTTGAGGGCTTGAAGGTTGAAGGTTGTGGTGTTTAAGGTTGGAGGTTTAGGAGTTGAAGGTTGAGGGGTTGAAGGTTGAAGGTTGAGAAGTTGAAGGTTGATGGTTGAGAGGTTGAAGATTGAAAGTTGAGAGACTGAAGATTGAAGGTTGACTGGTTGAAGGTTACAGGTTGAGGTTTAGAAGGTTGAAGGTTGAGGGTTTGAAAGTTAAACGTTAAGGGGTTGAAGGTCGAAGGTTGAGGGGTTAAAGATAAATGGTTGGGTGGTTGAAGGTTGAAAGTTGAGGGCTTGAAGGATGAAGGTTGAAGGTCGAGTGGTTAAAAGTTGAAGGTTAAGCGGTTGAAGATCGAAGGTTGAGGGGTTAAAGGTTGAAGGTTGAAGGAGTTGAAGGTTGAAGGTTGAAGGAATTGAAGGTTGACAGTTGAGGGGTTGAAGGTTGAAGATTGAGGGGTTGAAGGTTGAAGGTTGAAGGAGTTGAAGGTTGACAGTTGAGGGGTTGAAGGTTAAAGGTTGAAGGTTGAAGGAGTTGAAGGTTGAAGGTTGAGGGGTTGAAGGTTGAAGGTCGAAGGTTGAGGGGTTGAATTTTGAAGGTTGAAGGAGTTGAATGGTGAAGGTTGTGGAGTTGAAGGTTGGAGGTTGAAGGTTGAGGGGTTGAAGGTTGAAGGTTGAGGAGTTGAAGGTTGAAGGTTGAGGGGTTGAAGGTTTTAGGTTGAAGGTTGAGGGGTTGAAGGTTGAAGGTTGAGGGGTTGAAGGTTAAAGGTTGATGGGTTGAAGGTTGAGGGGTTGAAGGTTGAAGTTAGAGGGGTTAAAGTTTGAAGGTTGAGGGCTTGAAAGTTGAAGGTTGGGAAGTTGAAGTTTGAAGGTTAAGGGGTTGAATATTGAGAGGTTGAAGGTTGAAGATTGAGGGGTTGAAGGTTGAAGGTTGAAGGTTGAGAGGTTGAAGGTTAAAGGTTAAGTGGTTGAAGGTTGAAGGTTGAGGGACTGAATGTTGGGGAGTTGAAGGTTGAAGGTTGAGGGCTTGAAGGTTGAAGGTTGAGGTGTTTAAGGTTGGAGGTTTAGGAGTTGAAGGTTGAGGGGTTGAAGGTTGAAGGTTGAGAAGTTGAAGGTTGATGGTTGAGGGGTTGAAGATTGGAGGTTGAAGGTTGAGGGGTTGAAGGTTGAAGGTTGAGGGGTTGAAGGTTAAAGGTTGATGGGTTGAAGGTTGAGGGGTTGAAGGTTGAAGTTAGGGGGGTTGAAGGTTGAAAGGTTGAAGGTTGAAGGTTGCAGGTTGGAGGTTGAAGGTTGAAGGTTGAAGGTTGAAGGTTGAAGTTTGAGGCGTTGAACGTTGAAGGTTGAAGGTTAAACGTTGAAGTTTGAGGGGTTGGAAGTTGAAGGTGTAGGGGTTGAAGGTTGAAGGTTGAATGTTGAGGGGTTGATTGTACAAAGTTGAAGTGTTTAAGATTGATGGTTTAGGAATTGAAGGTTGAGGTGTTGGAGGTTGATCGTTGAGGGGTTGAAGGTTGAAGGTTAAGGGGGGAACATTGAAGGTTAAAGATTGAGGGGTTGAAAGTTAAAGATTGAGGGGCTGAAGTATAAAGGTTGAGGGGTCGAAAGTTGAGGGTCTGAAGATTAAAGGTTGAGTGGTTGTAGGTTGAAGGTTGAGGGGTTGAAGTTTGAAGGTTGAGGGGTTGAAGGTTGAAGGTTGAAGGTTGAGGGGTAGAAGGTTGAAGGCTGAGTGTTTGAAAGTTAAAGGTTAAGGGGTTGAAGGTCTAAGGTAGAGGGGTTAAAGATAGATGGTTGGGTGGTTGAAGGTTGAAAGTTGAGGGCTTGAAGGATGAAAGTTGAAGGTTGAGTGGTTAAAGGTTGAAGGTTAAGGGGTTGAAGATCGAAGGTTGAGGGGTTAAAGGTTGAAGGTTGAAGGTTGAAGGTTGAGGGGTTGAAGGTTGGAGGTTGAACGTTGAGGGGTTGAAGGTTGAAGGTTGAGGTGTTGAAGGATGAAGGTTGAGGGGTTGAAGGTTTGGGCTGAAGATTGAGGGGTTGAAGGTTAAAGGTTAAGTGGTTGAAGGTTGAAGGTTAAGTTACTGAATGTTGGGGAGTTAAATGTTGAAGTCTGACAGGTTGAAGGTTGAAGGTTGAGGGGTTGAAGGTTGGAGGTTGAACGTTGAGGGGTTGAAGGTTGAAGGTTGAGGGGTTAAAGGATGAAGGTTGAGGGGTTGAAGGTTGAAGGATTTGAAGGTTGAAAGTTGAGGGGTTGAAGGATAAAGGTTGAAGGTTGAAGGAGTTGAAGGTTTAAGGTTGAGGGGTTGAAGGTCGAAGGTTGAGGGGTTAAAGGTTGAAGGTTGAAGGAGTTGAAGGTTGAAGGTTGAGGGGTTGAAGGTTGGAGGTTGAAGGTTGAGGGGTTGAAGGTTGAAGGTTGAGGAGTTGAAGGTTGAAGGTTGAGGGGTTGAAGGTTGCAGGTTGAAGGTTGAGGGGTTGAAGGTTGAAGGTTGAGGGGTTGAAGGTTGAAGTTAGAGGGGTTGAAGGTTGAAGGTTGAGGGCTTGAAAGTTGAATGTTGGGAAGTTGAAGGTTGAAAGTTGAGGGCTTGAAGGATGAAGGTTGAGAAGTTGAAGGTTGAAAGTTGAGGGACTGAATGTTGGGGAGTTGAAGGTTGAAGGTTGAGGGCTTGAAGGTTGAAGGTTGAGAGGTTGAAGGTTAAAGGTTAAGTGGTTGAAGGTTGAATGTTGAGGGACTGAATGTTGGGGAGTTGAAGGTTGAAGGTTGAGGGCTTGAAGGTTGAAGGTTGAGAAGTTGAAGGTTGAAAGTTGAGGGCTTGAAGGATGAAGGTTGAAGGTTGAGTGGTTAAAGGTTGAAGGTTAAGCGGTTGAAGATCGAAGGTTGAGGGGTTAAAGGTTGAAGGTTGAAGGAGTTGAAGGTTGAAGGTTGAGGGGTTGAAGGTTGGAGGTTGAAGGAGTTGAAGGTTGAAAGTTGAGGGGTTGAAGATTAAAGGTTGAATGTTGAAGGAGTTGAAAGTTGCAGGTTGAGGGGTTGAAGGTTGAAGGTCGAAGCTTGAGGGGTTAAAGGTTAAAGGTTGAAGGAGTTGAAGGTTGAAGGTTGAGGGGTTGAAGGTTGGAGGTTGAAGGTTGAGGGGTTGAAGGTTGAAGATTGAAGGAGTTGAAGGTTGAAAGTTGAGGGGTTGAAGGTTAAAGGTTGAATGTTGAAGGAGTTGAAAGTTGAAGGTTGAGGGGTTGAAGGTTGAAGGTCGAAGCTTGAGGGGTTAAAGGTTGAAGGTTGAAGGAGTTGAAGGTTGAAGGTTGAGGGGTTGAAGGTTGGAGGTTGAAGGTTGAGGGGTTGAAGGTTGAAGGTTGAGGAGTTGAAGGTTGAAGGTTGAGGGGTTGAAGATTGGAGGTTGAAGGTTGAGGGGTTGAAGGTTGAAGGTTGAGGGGTTGAAGGTTAAAGGTTGATGGGTTGAAGGTTGAGGGGTTGAAGGTTGAAGTTAGAGGGGTTGAAGGTTGAAAGGTTAAAGGTTGAAGGTTGCAGGTTGGAGGTTGAAGGTTGAAGGTTGAAGGTTGAAGTTTGAGGCGTTGAACGTTGAAGGTTGAAGGTTAAACGTTGAAGTTTGAGGGGTTGGAAGTTGAAGGTGTAGGGGTTGAAGGTTGAAGGTTGAAGGAGTTGAAGGCTGAAGGTTGAGGGGTTGATGGTTGGAGGTTGAAGGTTGAGGGGTTGATTGTACAAAGTTGAAGTGTTTAAGGTTGATGGTTTAGGAATTGAAGGTTGAGGGGTTGAAGGTTGAAGGTTGAGGTGTTGGAGGTTGATCGTTGAGGGGTTGAAGGTTGAAGGTTAAGGGGGGAACATTGAAGGTTAAAGATTGACGGGTTGAAAGTTAAAGATTGAGGGGCTGAAGTATAAAGGTTGAGGGGTCGAAGGTTGAGGGTCTGAAGATTAAAGGTTGAGTGGTTGTAGGTTGAAGGTTGAGGGGTTGAAGTTTGAAGGGTTGAAGGTTGAAGGTTGAAGGTTGAGGGGTAGAAGGTTGAGGGCTGAGTGTTTGAAAGTTAAAGGTTAAGGGGTTGAAGGTCGAAGGTAGAGGGGTTAAAGATAGATGGTTGGGTGGTTGAAGGTTGAAAGTTGAGGGCTTGAAGGATGAAAGTTGAAGGTTGAGTGGTTAAAGATTGAAGGTTAAGGGGTTGAAGATCGAAGGTTGAGGGGTTAAAGGTTGAAGGTTGAAGGTTGAAGGTTGAGGGGTTGAAGGTTGGAGGTTGAACGTTGAGGGGTTGAAGGTTGAAGGTTGAGGTGTTGAAGGATGAAGGTTGAGGGGTTGAAGGTTTGAGGCTGAAGATTGAGGGGTTGAAGGTTAAAGGTTAAGTGGTTGAAGGTTGAAGGTTAAGGGACTGAATGTAGGGGAGTTAAATGTTGAAGTCTGACAGGTTGAAGGTTGAAGGTAGAGGGGTTGAAGGGTGGAGGTTGAACGTTGAGGGGTTGAAGGTTGAGGGGTTGAAGGATGAAGGTTGAGGGGTTGAAGGTTGAAGGTTGAAGGATTTGAAGGTTAAAAGTTGAGGGGTTGAAGGTTAAAGGTTGAAGGTTGAAGGAGTTGAAGGTTGAAGGTTGAGGGGTTGAAGGTCGAAGGTTGAGGGGTTAAAGGTTGAAGGTTGAAGGAGTTGAAGGTTGAAGGTTGAGGGGCTGAAGGTTGGAGGTTGAAGGTTGAGGGGTTATAGGTTGAAGGTTGAGGAGTTGAAGGTTGAAGGTTGAGGGGTTGAAGGTTGCAGGTTGAAGGTTGAGGGGTTGAAGGTTGAAGGTTGAGGGGTTGAAGGTTAAAGGTTGATGGGTTGAAGGTTGAGGGGTTGAAGGTTAAAGTTAGAGGGGTTGAAGGTTGAAGGTTGAGGGCTTGAAAGTTGAATGTTGGGAAGTTGAATGTTGAAGGTTAAGGGGTTGAATATTGAGGGGTTGAAGGTTGAAGATTGACGGGTTGAAGGTTGAAGGTTGAAGGTTGAGAGGTTGAAGGTTAAAGGTTAAGTGGTTGAAGGTTGAATGTTGAGGGACTGAATGTTGGGGAGTTGAAGGTTGAAAGTTGAGGGCTTGAAGGTTGAAGGTTGAGAAGTTGAAGGTTGATGGTTGAGGGGTTGAAGGTTGAATGTTGTGGGGTTTAAGATTGAAAGTTGAGGGACTGAAGATTGAAGGTTGACTGGTTGAAGGTTACAGGTTGAGGGGTAGAAGGTTGAAGGTTGAGGGTTTGAAAGTTAAAGGTTAAGGGGTTGAAGGTCGAAGGTTGAGGGGTTAAAGATAGATGGTTGGGTGGTTGAAGGTTGAAAGTTGAGGGCTTGAAGGATGAAGGTTGAAGGTTGAATGGTTAAAGGTTGAAGGTTAAGTGGTTGAAGATCGAAGGTTGGGGGATTAAAGGTTGAAGGTTGAAGGAGTTGAAGGTTGAAGGTTGAGGGGTTGAAGGTTGGAGGTTGAACGTTGAGGGATCGAAGGTTGAAGGTTGAGGGGTTGAAGGATGAAGGTTGAGGGGTTGAAGGTTGAAGGTTGAAGGAGTTGAAGGTTGAAAGTTGAGGGTTTGAAGGTTAAAGGTTGAAGGTTGAAGGAGTTGAAGGTTGAAGGTTGAGGGGTTGAAGGTTGAAGGTTGAAGGTTGAGGAGTTGAAGGTTGAAGGTTGAGGGTTTGAAGGTTGGAGGTTGAAGGTTGAGGGGTTGAAGGTTGAAGGTTGAGGGGTTGAATTTTAAAGATTGATGGGTTGAAGGTTGAGGGGTTGAAGGTTGAAGTTAGAGGGGTTGAATGTTGAAAGGTTGAAGGTTGAAGGTTGCAGGTTGGAGGTTGAAGTTTGAGGCGTTGAACGTTGAAGGTTGAGGGTTAAACGTTGAAGTTTAATTGGTTGAAAGTTGAAGGTGTAGGGGTTGAAGGTTGCAGGTTGAAGGAGTTGAAGGCTGAAGGTTGAGGGGTTCAAGGTTGGAGGTTGAAGGTTGAGGGGTTGATTGTACAAGGTAGAAGTGTTTAAGGTTGATGGTTTAGGAGTTGAAGGTTGAGGGGTTGAAGGTTGAAGGTTGAGGTGTTGGAGGTTGATCGTTTAGGGGTTGAAGGTTGAAGGTTAAGGGGTTGAACATTGAAGGTTGAGGGACTGAAAATTGAAGGTTGAGTTGTTGAAGGTTAAAGATTGAGGGGTTGAAAGTTAAAGATTAAGGGGCTGAAGTTTAAAGGTTGAGGGGTCGAAGGTTAGAGGTTGAGGGGCTGAAGATTAAATGTTGAGTGGTTGTAGGTTGAAGGTTGAGGGGTTGAAGTTTGAAGGTTGAGGGGTTGAAGGTTGAAGGTTGAGGGGTAGAAGGTTGAAGGTTGAGGGTTTGAAAGTTAAAGGTTAAGGGGTTGAAGGTCGAAGGTTGAGTAGTTAAAGATAGATGGTCGGGTGGTTGAAGGTTGAAAGTTGAGGGCTTGAAGGATGAAAGTTGAAGGTTGAGTGGTTAAAGGTTGAAGGTCAAGGGGTTGAATATCGAAGGTTGAGGGGTTAAAGGTTGAAGGTTGAAGGAGTTGAAGGTTGAAGGTTGAGGGGTTGAAGGTTGGAGGTTGAACGTTGAGGGGTTGAAGATTGAGGGGTTGAAGGATGAAGGTTAAGGGGTTGAAGGTTTGAGGTTGAAGGTTGAGGGGTTGAAGGTTAAAGGTTAAGTGGTTGAAGGTTGAAGGTTAAGGGACTGAATGATGGGGAGTTGAAGATTGAAGGTTGAGGGCTTGAAGGTTGAAGGTTGAGGTGTTTATGGTTGGAGGTTTAGGAGTTGAAAGTTGAGGGGTTGAATGTTGAAGGTTGAGAAGGAAGGTTGATGGTTGAGGGGTTAAAGGTTGAAGGTTGTGGGGTTGAAGATTGAAAGTTGAGGGATGGAAGATTGAAGGTTGAGGGGTCAAAGGTTAAAGGTTGAGGATCTGAAGATTAAAGGTTGAGTGGTTGTAGGTTGAAGGTTGAGGGGTTGAAGTTTGAAGGTTGAGGGGTTGAAGGTTGAAGGTTGAAGGGTAGAAAGTTGAAGGTTGAGGGTTTGAAAGTTAAAGGTTAAGGGGTTAAAGGTCGAAGGTTGAGGGGTTAAAGATAGATGGTTGGGTGGTTGAAGGTTGAAAGTTGAGGGCTTGAAGGATGATAGTTGAAGGTTGAGTGGTTAAAGGTTGAAGGTTAAGGGGTTGAAGATCGAAGGTTGAGGGGTTAAAGGTTGAAGGTTGAAGGAGTTGAAGGTTGAAGGTTGAAGGGTTGAAGGTTGGAGGTTGAAGGTTGAGGGGTTGAAGGTTGAAGGTTGGAGGAGTTGAAGGTTGAAAGTTGAGGGGTTGCAGGTTAAAGGTTGAAGGTTGAATTAGTTGAAGGTTGAAGGTTGAGGGGTTGAAGGTTGAAGGTCGAAGGTTGAGGGGTTAAAGGTTGAAGGTTGAAGGAGTTGAAGGTTGAAGGTTGAGGGGTTGAAGGTTGGAGGTTGAAGGTAGAGGGGTTGAAGGTTGAAGGTTGAGGGGTTGAAGGTTAAAGGTTGATGGGTTGAGGGTTGATTAGTTGAAGATTGAAGGTTGAGGGGTTGAAGGTTGAATGGTTGAAGGTTGAAGGTTGAAGGTTGGAGGTTGAAGGTTGAAAGTTGAAGGTTGAAGTTTGAGGCGTTAAAGGTTGAAGGTTGAGGGGTTGAAGGCTGGAGGTAGAAGGTTGAGGGGTTGATTGCAGAAGTTTGAAGTGTTTAAGATTGATGGTTTAGGAGTTGAAGCTTGAGGGGTGGAAGGTTGAAGGTTGAGGTGTTGGAGGTTGATCGTTGAGGGGTTGAAAATTGAAGGTTGGGTTGTTGAAGGTTAAAGATTGAGGGGTTGAAAGTTAAAGATTGAGGGGCTGAAGTTTGAAGGTTGAGGGGTTGAAGGTTGAAGGTTGAGGGGTTGATGGTTGTTAGGTTGACGGTTGAAGGTTGAGAGGTTGAAGGTTGAAGGTTGAGGGGTTGAAGGTTGAAGATTGAGGGGCTTAAAATTGAAAGTTAAGAGGTTGAAGGTTGAAGGTTGAGGCGTCGAAGGTCATCAGTTGAGGGGCTGGAGGTTGAAGATTGAAGGATTGAAGGTTGAAGTATAACGGGTGGAAGGTTAAAGGTGCAGGGGTTAAATGGTTAATGTTGAAGGTTGAGGGGTTGAAGGTTGGAGCCTGAGGGGTTGAGGGGTTGAAGGTTGAGGACTTAAATGTTGAAGTCTGAGTGGTTCAAAGTTGCAGGTTCAGGAGTTGATGGTTGAAAGTTGAAAGTTGAGGGGTTAAAGGTTGAAGGTTGAGGAGTTAAAGGTTGAAGGTTGAGAGGTTGTTGGTTGCAGGTTGAGGGGTTGAAGGATGAAGGTTGAAGGTTGAGGGGTTGAAGGTAGAAGGTTGAAGGGTTGAATGTTGAAGGTTGAGGGGGTGAAGGTTGAAGGTTGAGAGGTTGATCGTTGAAGGTTGAGAGGTTGAAAGTTGCAGGTAGAGGAGTTGGAGGTTGAATGTTGAAGGGTTGACGGGTTCAAGGTTGAAGGTTGTGGGGATGAAGGTTGAAGGTTGAGGGGTTGAAGGTTGAAGGTTGAAGGGTTGACCGTTATAGGTTGAAGGTTGAAGTTAGAGGGGTTGAAGGTTGAAGGTTGAGGGCTTGAAGGTTAAAGGTTAAGTAGTTGAAGGTTGAAGGTTGTGGGGATGAGGGTTGAAGGTTGAGGGGTTGAAGGTTGAAGGTTGAAGGGTTGACCGTTAAAGGTTGAAAGTTGAAGTTAGAGGGGTTGAAGGTTGAAGGTTGAGGGCTTGAAGGTTAAAGGTTAAGTGGTTGAAGGTTGAAGGTTGAGGGGTTGAATGTTGAGGGGTTGAAGGTTGAAGGTTGAGGTGTTTAATGTTGGAGGTTTAGGAGTTGCAGGTTGAGGGGTTGATGGTTAAAGGTTGAGAAGTTGAAGGTTGATGGTTGAGAGGTTGAAGGTTGAAGGTTGTGGGGTTGAGGATTGAAAGTTGAGGGACTGAAGATTGAAGGTTGACTGGTTGAAGGTTAAAGGTTGAGCGGTAGAAGGTTTTGGTTGAAGGTTTGAAAGTTGAAGGTTAAGGGGTTGAAGGTTGAAAGTTGAGGGCTTGAAGGATGAAGGTTGAAGGTTGAGTGGTTAAAGGTTGAATTACAATTACAATTACAATTACAATTACAATTACAATTACAATTACACGTACAATTACCATTACAATTACAATTACAATTACAATTACAATTACAATTACAATTACAATTACAATTACAATTACAATAACAATTACAATTGCAATTACAATTACAATTACAATTACACTTACAATTACAATTACAATTACAATTACAATTACAATTACAATTACAATTACAATTACAATTACAATTACAATTACAATTACAATTACAATTACAATTACAATTACAATTACAATTACAATTACAATTACAATTACAATTACAATTACAATTACAACTACAATTACAATTACAATTACAATTGCTATTACAATTACAATTACAATTACAATTACAATTACAATTACAATTACAATTACAATTACAATTACAATTACAATTACAATTACAATTTCAATTACAATTACAAGTACAATTACAATTACAATTACAATTACAATAACAATTACAATTACAATTACAATTACAATTACAATTACAATTACAATTACAATTACAATTACAATTACAATTACCATTACAATTACAATTACAATTACAATTACAATTACAATTACAATTACAATTACAATTACAATTACAATTACAATTACAATTACAATTTCAATTACAATTACAATTACAATTACTATTACAATTACGATTACAATTACAATTACAATTACAATTACAATTACAATTACAATTACAATTACAATTACAATTACAACTACAATTACAATTACAATTACAATTACAATTACAATTACAATTACAATTACAATTACAATTACAATTACAATTACAATTACAATTACAATTACAATTACAATTACAATTACAATTACAATTACAATTACAATTACAATTACAATTACAATTACAATTACAATTACAATTACAATTACAATTACAATTATAGTTACATTTACAATTACAATTACAATTCCCATTACAATTACAATTACAATTACACTTACAATTACAATTACAATTACAATTACAATTACAATTACAATTACAATTACAATTACAATTACAATTACAATTACAATTACAATTACAATTACAATTACAATTACAATTACAATTACAATTACAATTACAATTACAATTACAATTACAATTACAATTACAATTACAATTACCATTACAATTACAATTACAATTACAATTACAATTACAATTACAATTATAATTACAATTACAATTACAATTACAATTAAAACTACAATTACAATTACAATTACAATTACAATTACAATTACAATTACACTTACAATTACAATTAAAATTACAAATACAATTACAATTACAATTACAATTACAATTACAATTACAATTACAATTACAATTACAATTACAATTACAATTACAATTACAATTACAATTACAATTACAATTACAATTACAATTACAATTACAATTACAATTACAATTACAATTACAATTACAATTACAATTACAATTACAATTACAATTACAATTACAATTACAGTTACAATTACAATTACAGTTACAATTACAATTACAATTACAATTACAATTACAATTACAATTACAATTACAATTACAATTACAATTACAATTACAATTACAATTACAATTACAATTAAAATTACTATTACAATTACAATTACAATTAGAATTACAATTACAATTACAATTACAATTACAATTACAATTACAATTACAATTACAATTACAATTACAATTACAATTACAATTACAATTACAATTACAATTACAATTACAATTACAATTACAATTACAATTACAATTACAAGTACAATTACAATTACAATTACAATTACAATTACAATTACAATTACAATTACAATTACAAGGTTGAAGGTTGTGGTGTTTAAGGTTGGAGGTTTAGGAGTTGAAGGTTGAGGGGTTGAAGGTTGAAGGTTGAGGAGTTGAAGGTTGAAGGTTGAGGGGTTGAAGGTTGGAGGTTGAAGGTTGAGGGGTTGAAGGTTGAAGGTTGAGGGCTTGAAGGTTGAAGGTTGAGGTGTTTAAGGTTGGAGGTTTAGGAGTTGAAGGTTGAGGGGTTGAAGGTTGAAGGTTGAGAAGTTGAAGGTTGATGGTTGAGGGGTTGAAGGAGTTGAAGTTTGAAAGTTGAGGGGTTGAAGGTTAAAGGGTTGAAGGTTGAAGGAGTTGAAGGTTGAAGGTTGAGGGGTTGAAGGTTGAAGGTCGAAAGTTGCGGGGTTAAAGGTTGAAGGTTGAAGGAGTTGAAGGTTGAAGGTTGAGGGGTTGAAGGTTGGAGGTAGAAGGTTGAGGGGTTGATTGCAGAAGTTTGAAGTGTTTAAGATTGATGGTTTAGGAGTTGAAGCTTGAGGGGTGGAAGGTTGAAGGTTGAGGTGTTGGAGGTTGATCGTTGAGGGGTTGAAAATTGAAGGTTGGGTTGTTGAAGGTTAAAGATTGAGGGGTTGAAAGTTAAAGATTGAGGGGCTGAAGTTTGAAGGTTGAGGGGTTGAAGGTTGAAGGTTGAGGGGTTGATGGTTGTTAGGTTGACGGTTGAAGGTTGAGAGGTTGAAGGTTGAAGGTTGAGGGGTTGAAGGTTGAAGATTGAGGGGCTTAAAATTGAAAGTTAAGAGGTTGAAGGTTGAAGGTTGAGGCGTCGAAGGTCATCAGTTGAGGGGCTGGAGGTTGAAGATTGAAGGATTGAAGGTTGAAGTATAACGGGTGGAAGGTTAAAGGTGCAGGGGTTAAATGGTTAATGTTGAAGGTTGAGGGGTTGAAGGTTGGAGCCTGAGGGGTTGAGGGGTTGAAGGTTGAGGACTTAAATGTTGAAGTCTGAGTGGTTGAAAGTTGCAGGTTCAGGAGTTGATGGTTGAAAGTTGAAAGTTGAGGGGTTGAAGGTTGAAGGTTGAGGAGTTAAAGGTTGAAGGTTGAGAGGTTGTTGGTTGCAGGTTGAGGGGTTGAAGGATGAAGGTTGAAGGTTGAGGGGTTGAAGGTAGAAGGTTGAAGGGTTGAATGTTGAAGGTTGAGGGGGTGAAGGTTGAAGGTTGAGAGGTTGATCGTTGAAGGTTGAGAGGTTGAAAGTTGCAGGTAGAGGAGTTGAAGGTTGAAGGTTGAGAGGTTGACAGGTTGAAAATTGAAGGTTGAAAAGTTGGAGGTTGAATGTTGAAGGGTTGACGGGTTCAAGGTTGAAAGTTGTGGGGATGAAGGTTGAAGGTTGAGGGGTTGAAGGTTGAAGGTTGAAGGGTTGACCGTTATAGGTTGAAGGTTGAAGTTAGAGGGGTTGAAGGTTGAAGGTTGAGGGCTTGAAGGTTAAAGGTTAAGTAGTTGAAGGTTGAAGGTTGTGGGGATGAGGGTTGAAGGTTGAGGGGTTGAAGGTTGAAGGTTGAAGGGTTGACCGTTAAAGGTTGAAAGTTGAAGTTAGAGGGATTGAAGGTTGAAGGTTGAGGGCTTGAAGGTTAAAGGTTAAGTGGTTGAAGGTTGAAGGTTGAGGGGTTGAATGTTGAGGGGTTGAAGGTTGAAGGTTGAGGTGTTTAATGTTGGAGGTTTAGGAGTTGCAGGTTGAGGGGTTGATGGTTAAAGGTTGAGAAGTTGAAGGTTGATGGTTGAGGGGTTGAAGGTTGAAGGTTGTGGGGTTGAGGATTGAAAGTTGAGGGACTGAAGATTGAAGGTTGACTGGTTGAAGGTTAAAGGTTGAGCGGTAGAAGGTTTTGGTTGAAGGTTTGAAAGTTGAAGGTTAAGGGGTTGAAGGTTGAAAGTTGAGGGCTTGAAGGATGAAGGTTGAAGGTTGAGTGGTTAAAGGTTGAATTACAATTACAATTACAATTACAATTACAATTACAATTACACGTACAATTACCATTACAATTACAATTACAATTACAATTACAATTACAATTACAATTACAATTACAAATACAATTACAATAACAATTACAATTACAATTACAATTACAATTACAATTACACTTACAATTACAATTACAATTACAATTACAATTACAATTACAATTACAATTACAATTACAATTACAATTACAATTACAATTACAATTACAATTACAATTACAATTACAATTACAATTACAATTACAATTACAATTACAACTACAATTACAATTACAATTACAATTACTATTACAATTACAATTACAATTACAATTACAATTACAATTACAATTACAATTACAATTACAATTACAATTACAATTACAATTACAATTTCAATTACAATTACAAGTACAATTACAATTACAATTACAATTACAATAACAATTACAATTACAATTACAATTACAATTACAATTACAATTACAATTACAATTACAATTACAATTACAATTACCATTACAATTACAATTACAATTACAATTACAATTACAATTACAATTACAATTACAATTACAATTACAATTACAATTACAATTTCAATTACAATTACAATTACAATTACTATTACAATTACGATTACAATTACAATTACAATTACAATTACAATTACAGTTACAATTACAATTACAATTACAATTACAATTACAACTACAATTACAATTACAATTACAATTACAATTACAATTACAATTACAATTACAATTACAATTACAATTACAATTACAATTACAATTACAATTACAATTACAATTACAATTACAATTACAATTACAATTACAATTACAATTACAATTACAATTACAATTACAATTACAATTACAATTACAATTACAATTACAATTACAATTACAATTACAATTACAATTACAATTACAATTACAATTACAATTATAGTTACATTTACAATTACAATTACAATTCCCATTACAATTACAATTACAATTACACTTACAATTACAATTACAATTTCAATTACAATTACAATTACAATTACAATTACAATTACAATTACAATTACAATTACAATTACAATTACAATTACAATTACAATTACAATTACAATTACAATTACAATTACAATTACAATTACCATTACAATTACAATTACAATTACAATTACAATTACAATTACAATTACAATTATAATTACAATTACAATTACAATTACAATTAAAACTACAATTACAATTACAATTACAATTACAATTACAATTACAATTACAATTACACTTACAATTACAATTAAAATTACAATTACAATTACAATTACAATTACAATTACAATTACAATTACAATTACAATTACAATTACAATTACAATTACAATTACAATTACAATTACAATTACAATTACAATTACAATTACAATTACAATTACAATTACAATTACAATTACAATTACAATTACAATTACAATTACAATTACAATTACAATTACAATTACAATTACAATTACAGTTACAATTACAATTACAGTTACAATTACAATTACAATTACAATTACAATTACAATTACAATTACAATTACAATTACAATTACAATTACAATTACAATTACAATTAAAATTACTATTACAATTACAATTACAATTAGAATTACAATTACAATTACAATTACAATTACAATTACAATTACAATTACAATTACAATTACAATTACAATTACAATTACAATTACAATTACAATTACAATTACAATTACAAGTACAATTACAATTACAATTACAATTACAATTACAATTACAATTACAATTACAATTACAAGGTTGAAGGTTGTGGTGTTTAAGGTTGGAGGTTTAGGAGTTGAAGGTTGAGGGGTTGAAGGTTGAACGTTGAGGAGTTGAAGGTTGAAGGTTGAGGGGTTGAAGGTTGGAGGTTGAAGGTTGAGGGGTTGAAGGTTGAAGGTTGAGGGCTTGAAGGTTGAAGGTTGAGGTGTTTAAGGTTGGAGGTTTAGGAGTTGAAGGTTGAGGGGTTGAAGGTTGAAGGTTGAGAAGTTGAAGGTTGATGGTTGAGGGGTTGAAGGAGTTGAAGGTTGAAAGTTGAGGGGTTGAAGGTTAAAGGGTTGAAGGTTGAAGGAGTTGAAGGTTGAAGGTTGAGGGGTTGAAGGTTGAAGGTCGAAGGTTGCGGGGTTAAAGGTTGAAGGTTGAAGGAGTTGAAGGTTGAAGGTTGAGGGGTTGAAGGTTGGAGGTTGAACGTTGAGGGGTTGAAGGTTGAAGGTTGAGGGGTTGAAGGATGAAGGTTGAGGGGTTGAAGGTTGAAGGTTGATGGAGTTGAAGGTTGAAAGTTGAGGGGTTGAAGGTTAAAGGTTGAAGGTTGGAGGAGTTGAAGGTTGAAGGTTGAGGGGTTGAAGGTTGAAGGTCGAAGGTTGAGGGGTTAAAGGTTGAAGGTTGAAGGAGTTGAAGGTTGAAGGTTGAGGGGTTGAAGGTTGGAGGTTGAACGTTGAGGGGTTGAAGGTTGAAGGATGAGGAGTTGAAGGTTGAAGGTTGAGGGGTTGAATGTTGAAGGTTGAGGGGTTGAAGGTTGAAGGTTGAGGGGTTGTAGGTTAAAGGTTGATGGGTTGAAGGTTGAGGGGTTGAAGGTTGAAGTTAGAGGGGTTGAAGGTTGATTGCTTGAAAGTTAAAGGTTGGGAAGTTAAAGGTTGAAGGTTAAGGGGTTGAATATTGAGGGGTTGAAGGTTGAAGATTGAGGGGTTGAAGGTTGAAGGTTGAAGGTTGAGAGGTTGAAGGTTAAAGGTTAAGTGGTTGAAGGTTGAAGGTTGAGGGACTGAATGTTGGGGATTTGAAGGTTGAAGGTTGAGGGCTTGAAGGTTGAAGGTTGAGGTGTTTAAGGTTGGAGGTTTAGGAGTTGACGGTTAAAGGTTGAGGGGTTGAAGGTTGAAGGTCGAAGGTTGAGGGGTTAAAGGTTGAAGGTTGAAGGAGTTGAAGGTTGAAGGTTGAGGGGTTGAATGTTGGAGGTTGAACGTTGAGGGGTTGAAGGTTGAAGGTTGAGGGGTTGAAGGATGAAGGTTGAGGGGTTGAAGGTTGAAGGTTGATGGAGTTGAAGGTTGAAAGTTGAGGGGTTGAAGGTTAAAGGTTGAAGGTTGGAGGAGTTGAAGGTTGAAGGTTGAGGGGTTGAAGGTTGAAGGTCGAAGGTTGAGGGGTTAAAGGTTGAAGGTTGAAGGAGTTGAAGGTTGAAGGTTGAGGGGTTGAAGGTTGGAGGTTGAACGTTGAGGGGTTGAAGGTTGAAGGATGAGGAGTTGAAGGTTGAAGGTTGAGGGGTTGAATGTTGAAGGTTGAGGGGTTGAAGGTTGAAGGTTGAGGGGTTGTAGGTTAAAGGTTGATGGGTTGAAGGTTGAGGGGTTGAAGGTTGATTGCTTGAAAGTTAAAGGTTGCGAAGTTAAAGGTTGAAGGTTAAGGGGTTGAATATTGAGGGGTTGAAGGTTGAAGATTGAGGGGTTGAAGGTTGAAGGTTGAAGGTTGAGAGGTTGAAGGTTAAAGGTTAAGTGGTTGAAGGTTGAAGGTTGAGGGACTGAATGTTGGGGATTTGAAGGTTGAAGGTTGAGGGCTTGAAGGTTGAAGGTTGAAGTGTTTAAGGTTGGAGGTTTAGGAGTTGACGGTTAAAGGTTGAGGGGTTGAAGGTTGAAGGTCGAAGGTTGAGGGGTTAAAGGTTGAAGGTTGAAGGAGTTGAAGGTTGAAGGTTGAGGGGTTGAAGGTTGGAGGTTGAACGTTGAGGGGTTGAAGGTTGAAGGTTGAGGGGTTGAAGGATGAAGGTTGAGGGGTTGAAGGTTGAAGGTTGAAGGAGTTGAAGGTTGAAAGTTGAGCGGTAGAAGGTTGAAGGTTGAGGGTTTGAAAGTTAAAGGTGAAGGGGTTGAAGGTCGAAGGTTGAATGGTTAAATATAGATGGTTGGCTGGTTGAAGGTTGAAAGTGGAGGGCTTGAAGGATGAAGGTAGAAGGTTGAGTGGTTAAAGGTTGAAGATTGAAGAAGTTGAAGGTTGAAAGTTGAGGGGTTGAAGGTTAAAGGTTAAAGGTTGAAGGAGTTGAAGGTTGAAGGTTGAGGGGTTGAAGGTTGGAGGTTGAGGGTTTGAAAGTTATAGGTGAAGGGGTTGAAGGTCGAAGGTTAAGGGGTTGAAGATCGAAGGTTGAGGGGTTAAAGGTTGAAGGTTGAAGGAGTTGATGGTTGAAAGTTGAGGGGTTGAAGGTTAAAGGTTGAAGGTTGAAGGAGTTGAAGGTTGAAGGTTGAGGGGTTGAAGATTGAAGGTCGAAGGTTCAGGGGTTAAAGGTTGAAGGTTGAAGGAGTTGAAGGTTGAATGTTGAGGGGTTGAATGTTGGAGGTTGAACGTTGAGGGGTTGAAGGTTGAAGGTTGAGGAGTTGAAGGTTGAAGGTTGAGGGGTTGAAGGTTGAAGGTTGAGGGATTGAAGGTTGAAGGTTGAGGGATTGAAAGTTAAAGGTTGATGGGTTGCAGGTTGAAGGTTGAACGTTGAGGGGTTGAAGGTTGAAGGTTGAGGGGTTGTAGGATGAAGGTTGAGGGGTTGAAGGTTGAAGGTTGAAGGAGATGAAGGTTGAAAGTTGAGGGGTTGAAGGTTAAAGGTTGAAGGTTGGAGGAGTTGAAGGTTGAAGGTTGAGGGGTTGAAGGTTGAAGGTCGAAGGTTGAGGGGTTAAAGGTTGAAGGTTGAAGGAGTTGAAGGTCGAAGGTTGAGGGGTTGAAGGTTGGAGGTTGAACGTTGAGGGGTTGAAAGTTGAAGGATGAGGAGTTGAAGTTTGAAGGTTGAGGGGTTGAATGTTGAAGGTTGAGGGGTTGTAGGTTAAAGGTTGATGCATTGAAGGTTGAGGGGTTGAAGGTTGAAGTTAGAGGGGTTGAAGGTTGAAGGTTGATGGCTTGAAAGTTAAAGGTTGGGAAGTTAAAGGTTGAAGGTTAAGGGGTTGAATATTGAGGGGTTGAAGGTTGAAGATTGAGGGGTTGAAGGTTGAAGGTTGAAGGTTGAGAGTTTGAAGGTTAAAGGTTAAGTGGTTGAAGGTTGAAGGTTGAGGGACTGAATGTTGGGGATTTGAAGGTTGAAGGTTGAGGGCTTGAAGGTTGAAGGTTGAGGTGTTTAAGGTTGGAGGTTTAGGAGTTGAAGGTTGAAGGTTGAGGGGTTGAAGGTTGAAGGTCGAAGGTTGAGGGGTTAAAGGTTGAAGGTTGAAGGAGTTGAAGGTTGAAGGTTGAGGGGTTGAAGGTTGGAGGTTGAACGTTGAGGGGTTGAAGGTTGAGGGGTTGAAGGATGAAGGTTGAGGGGCTGAAGGTTGAAGGTTGAAGGAGCTGAAGGTTGAAAGTTGAGGGGTTGAAGGTTAAAGGTTGAAGGTTGAAGGAGTTGAAGGTTGAAGGTTGAGGAGTTGAAGGTTGAAGGTCGAAGGTTGATTGGTTAAAGGTTGAAGGTTGAAGGAGTTGAAGGTTGAAGGTTGAGGGGTTGAAGGTTGGAGGTTGAACGTTGAGGGGTTGAAGGTTGAAGGTTGAGGAGTTGAAGGTTGAAGGTTGAGGGATTGAAGGTTGAAGGTTGAGGGGTTGAAGGTTGAAGGTTGAGGGGTTGAAGGTTAAAGGTTGATGGGTTGAAGGTTGAGGGGTTGAAGGTTGAAGTTAGAGGGGTTGAAGGTTGAAGGTTGAGGGCTTGAAAGTTGAAGGTTGGGAAGTTGAAGGTTGAAGGTTAAGGGGTTGAATATTGAGGGGTTGAAGGTTGAAGATTGAGGGGTTGAAGGTTGAAGGTTGAAGGTTGAGAGGTTGAAGGTTAAAGGTTAAGTGGTTGAAGGTTGAAGGTTGAGGGCTGGAAGGTTGAAGGTTGTGGTGTTTAAGGTTGGAGGTTTAGGAGTTGAAGGTTGAGGGGTTGAAGGTTGAAGGTTGAGAAGTTGAAGGTTGATGGTTGAGAGGTTGAAGATTGAAAGTTGAGAGACTGAAGATTGAAGGTTGACTGGTTGAAGGTTACAGGTTGAGGTTTAGAAGGTTGAAAGTTGAGGGTTTGAAAGTTAAACGTTAAGGGGTTGAAGGTCGAAGGTTGAGGGGTTAAAGATAAATGGTTGGGTGGTTGAAGGTTGAAAGTTGAGGGCTTGAAGGATGAAGGTTGAAGGTCGAGTGGTTAAAGGCTGAAGGTTAAGCGGTTGAAGATCGAAGGTTGAGGGGTTAAAGGTTGAAGGTTGAAGGAGTTGAAGGTTGAAGGTTGAAGGAGTTGAAGGTTGACAGTTGAGGGGTTGAAGGTTGAAGGTTGAGGGGTTGAAGGTTGAAGGTTGAAGGTTGAAGGAGTTGAAGGTTGAAGGTTGAGGGGTTGAAGGTTGAAGGTCGAAGGTTGAGGGGTTGAATTTTGAAGGTTGAAGGAGTTGAATGTTGAAGGTTGTGGGGTTGAAGGTTGGAGGTTGAAGGTTGAGGGGTTGAAGGTTGAAGGTTGAGGAGTTGAAGGTTGAAGGTTGAGGGGTTGAAGGTTGGAGGTTGAAGGTTGAGGGGTTGAAGGTTGAAGGTTGAGGGGTTGAAGGTTAAAGGTTGATGGGTTGAAGGTTGAGGTGTTGAAGGTTGAAGTTAGAGGGGTTGAAGGTTGAAGGTTGAGGGCTTGAAAGTTGAAGGTTGGGAAGTTGAAGTTTGAAGGTTAAGGGGTTGAATATTGAGAGGTTTAAGGTTGAAGATTGAGGGGTTGAAGATTCAAGGTTGAAGGTTGAGAGGTTGAAGGTTAAAGGTTAAGTGGTTGAAGGTTGAAGGTTGAAGGTTGAGGGACTGAATGTTGGGGAGTTGAAGGTTGAAGGTTGAGGGCTTGAAGGTTGAGGGTTGAGGTGTTTAAGGTTGGAGGTTTAGGAGTTGAAGGTTGAGGGGTTGAAGGTTGAAGGTTGAGAAGTTGAAGGTTGATGGTTGAGGGGTTGAAGGTTGAAGGTTGTGGGGTTTAAGATTGTAAGTTGAGGGACTGAAGATTGAAGGTTGACTGGTTGAAGGTTACAGGTTGAGGGGTTGAAGGTTAAAGGTTGATGGGTTGAAGGTTGAGGGGTTGAAGGTTGAAGTTAGAGGGGTTGAAGGTTGAAGGTTGAGGGCTTGAAAGTTAAAGGTTGGGAAGTTGAAGGTTGAAGGTTAAGGGGTTGGATATTGAGGGGTCGAATGTTGAAAATTGAGGGGTTGAAGGTTTGAGGTTGAAGGTTGAGAGGTTGAAGGTTAAAGGTTTAGTGGTTGAAGGTTGAAGATTGAGGGATTGAATGTTGGGGAGTTGAAGGTTGAAGGTTGAGGGTTTGAAGGTTGAAGGTTGAGGTGTTTAAGGTTGGAGGTTTAGGAGTTAAAGGTTGAGGGGTTGAAGGTTGAAGGTTGAGAAGTTGAAGGTTGATGGTTGAGGGGTTGAAGGTTGAAGGTTGTGCGGTTTAAGATTGAAAGTTGAGGGACTGAAGATTAAATGTTGACTGGTTGAAGGTTACAGGTTGAGGGGTAGAAGGTTGAAGGTTGAGGGTTTGAAAGTTAAAGGTTAAGGGGATGAAGGTCGAAGGTTGAGGGATTAAAGATAGATGGTTGGGTGGTTGAAGGTTGAAAGTTGAGGGCTTGAAGGATGAAGGTTGAAGGTTGAGTGGTTAAAGGTTGAAGGTTAAGCGGTTGAAGATCGAAAGTTGAGGGGTTAAAGGTTGAAGGTTGAAGGAGTTGAAGGTTGAAGGTTGAGGGGTTGAAGGTTGGAGGTTGAACGTTGAGGCGTTGACCGTTGAAGGTTGAGGGGTTGAAGGATGAAGGTTGAGGGGTTGAAGGTTGAAGATTGAAGGAGTTGAAGGTTGAAAGTTGAGGTGTTGAAGGTTAAAGGTTGAATGTTGAAGGAGTTGAAGGTTGAAGGTTGAGGGGTTGAAGGTTGAAGGTCGAAGCTTGAGGGGTTAAAGGTTGAAGGTTGCAGGTTGAGGGGTTGAAGGTTGGAGGTTAGAGGTTGAGGGGTTGAAGGTTGAAGGTTGAGGAGTTGAAGGTTGAAGGTTGAGGGGTTGAAGATTGGAGGTTGAAGGTTGAGGGGTTGAAGGTTAAAGGTTGATGGGTTGAAGGTCAAGGGGTTGAAGGTTGAAGTTAGAGGGGTTGAAGGTTGAAAGGTTGAAGGTTGAAGGTTGCAGGTTGGAGGTTGAAGGTTGAAGGTTGAAGGTTGAAGGTTGAAGGTTGAAGTTTGAGGCGTTGAACGTTGAAGGTTGAAGGTTAAACGTTGAAGTTTGAGGGGTTGGAAGTTGAAGGTGTAGGGGTTGAAGGTTGAAGGTTGAAGGTTGAGGGGTTGATTGTACAAAGTTGAAGTGTTTAAGATTGATGGTTTAGGAGTTGAAGGTTGAGGGGTTGAAGGTTGAAGGTTGAGGTGTTGGAGGTTGATCGTTGAGGGGTTGAAGGTTGAAGGTTAAGGGGGGAACATTGAAGGTTAAAGATTGAGGGGTGGTTGAAGGTTGAAAGTAGAGGGCTTGAAGGATGAAGGTTGAAGGTTGAGTGGTTAAAGGTTGAAGGTTAAGCGGTTGAAGATCGAAAGTTGAGGGGTTAAAGGTTGAAAGTTGAAGGAGTTGAAGGTTGAAGGTTGAGGGGTTGAAGGTTGGAGGTTGAACGTTGAGGCGTTGAACGTTGAAGGTTGAGGGGTTGAAGGATGAAGGTTGAGGGGTTGAAGGTTGAAGATTGAAGGAGTTGAAGGTTGAAAGTTGAGGGGTTGAAGGTTAAAGGTTGAATGTTGAAGGAGTTGAAGGTTGAAGGTTGAGGGCTTGAAAGTTAAAGGTTGGGAAGTTGAAGGTTGAAGGTTAAGGGGTTGGATATTGAGGGGTCGAAGGTTGAAAATTGAGGGGTTGAAGGTTTGAGGTTGAAGGTTGAGAGGTTGAGGGTTAAAGGTTTAGTGGTTGAAGGTTGAAGATTGAGGGATTGAATGTTGGGGAGTTGAAGGTTGAAGGTTGAGGGTTTGAAGGTTGAAGGTTGAGGTGTTTAAGGTTGGAGGTTTAGGAGTTAAAGGTTGAGGGGTTGAAGGTTGAAGGTTGAGAAGTTGAAGGTTGATGGTTGAGGGGTTGAAGGTTGAAGGTTGTGCGGTTTAAGATTGAAAGTTGAGGGACTGAAGATTAAAGGTTGACTGGTTGAAGGTTACAGGTTGAGGGGTAGAAGGTTGAAGGTTGAGGGTTTGAAAGTTAAAGGTTAAGGGGATGAAGGTCGAAGGTTGAGGGATTAAAGATAGATGGTTGGGTGGTTGAAGGTTGAAAGTTGAGGGCTTGAAGGATGAAGGTTGAAGGTTGAGTGGTTAAAGGTTGAAGGTTAAGCGGTTGAAGATCGAAAGTTGAGGGGTTAAAGGTTGAAGGTTGAAGGAGTTGAAGGTTGAAGGTTGAGGGGTTGAAGGTTGGAGGTTGAACGTTGAGGCGTTGAACGTTGAAGGTTGAGGGGTTGAAGGATGAAGGTTGAGGGGTTGAAGGTTGAAGATTGAAGGAGTTGAAGGTTGAAAGTTGAGGGGTTGAAGGTTAAAGGTTGAATGTTGAAGGAGTTGAAGGTTGAAGGTTGAGGGGTTGAAGGTTGAAGGTCGAAGCTTGAGGGGTTAAAGGTTGAAGGTTGCAGGTTGAGGGGTTGAAGGTTGGAGGTTAGAGGTTGAGGGGTTGAAGGTTGAAGGTTGAGGAGTTGAAGGTTGAAGGTTGAGGGGTTGAAGATTGGAGGTTGAAGGTTGAGGGGTTGAAGGTTAAAGGTTGATGGGTTGAAGGTCAAGGGGTTGAAGGTTGAAGTTAGAGGGGTTGAAGGTTGAAAGGTTGAAGGTTGAAGGTTGCAGGTTGGAGGTTGAAGGTTGAAGGTTGAAGGTTGAAGGTTGAAGTTTGAGGCGTTGAACGTTGAAGGTTGAAGGTTAAACGTTGAAGTTTGAGGGGTTGGAAGTTGAAGGTGTAGGGGTTGAAGGTTGAAGGTTGAAGGTTGAGGGGTTGATTGTACAAAGTTGAAGTGTTTAAGATTGATGGTTTAGGAATTGAAGGTTGAGGGGTTGAAGGTTGAAGGTTGAGGTGTTGGAGGTTGATCGTTGAGGGGTTGAAGGTTGAAGGTTAAGGGGGGAACATTGAAGGTTAAAGATTGAGGGGTGGTTGAAGGTTGAAAGTTGAGGGCTTGAAGGATGAAGGTTGAAGGTTGAGTGGTTAAAGGTTGAAGGTTAAGCGGTTGAAGATCGAAAGTTGAGGGGTTAAAGGTTGAAGGTTGAAGGAGTTGAAGGTTGAAGGTTGAGGGGTTGAAGGTTGGAGGTTGAACGTTGAGGCGTTGAACGTTGAAGGTTGAGGGGTTGAAGGATGAAGGTTGAGGGGTTGAAGGTTGAAGATTGAAGGAGTTGAAGGTTGAAAGTTGAGGGGTTGAAGGTTAAAGGTTGAATGTTGAAGGAGTTGAAGGTTGAAGGTTGAGGGGTTGAAGGTTGAAGGTCGAAGCTTGAGGGGTTAAAGGTTGAAGGTTGCAGGTTGAGGGGTTGAAGGTTGGAGGTTAGAGGTTGAGGGGTTGAAGGTTGAAGGTTGAGGAGTTGAAGGTTGAAGGTTGAGGGGTTGAAGATTGGAGGTTGAAGGTTGAGGGGTTGAAGGTTAAAGGTTGATGGGTTGAAGGTCAAGGGGTTGAAGGTTGAAGTTAGAGGGGTTGAAGGTTGAAAGGTTGAAGGTTGAAGGTTGCAGGTTGGAGGTTGAAGGTTGAAGGTTGAAGGTTGAAGGTTGAAGTTTGAGGCGTTGAACGTTGAAGGTTGAAGGTTAAACGTTGAAGTTTGAGGGGTTGGAAGTTGAAGGTGTAGGGGTTGAAGGTTGAAGGTTGAAGGTTGAGGGGTTGATTGTACAAAGTTGAAGTGTTTAAGATTGATGGTTTAGGAATTGAAGGTTGAGGGGTTGAAGGTTGAAGGTTGAGGTGTTGGAGGTTGATCGTTGAGGGGTTGAAGGTTAAAGGTTAAGGGGGGAACATTGAAGGTTAAAGATTGAGGGGTTGAAAGTTAAAGATTGAGAGGCTGAAGTATAAAGGTTGAGGGGTCGAAAGTTGAGGGTCTGAAGATTAAAGGTTGAGTGGTTGTAGGTTGAAGGTTGAGGGGTTGAAGTTTGAAGGTTGAGGGGTTGAAGGTTGAAGGTTGAAGGTTGAGGGGTAGAAGGTTGAAGGCTGAGTGTTTGAAAGTTAAAGGTTAAGGGGTTGAAGGTCTAAGGTAGAGGGGTTAAAGATAGATGGTTGGGTGGTTGATGGTTAAAAGTTGAGGGCTTGAAGGATGAAAGTTGAAGGTTGAGTGGTTAAAGGTTGAAGGTTAAGGGGTTGAAGATCGAAGGTTGAGGGGTTAAAGGTTGAAGGTTGAAGGTTGAAGGTTGAGGGGTGAAGGTTGGAGGTTGAACGTTGAGGGGTTGAAGGTTGAAGGTTGAGGTGTTGAAGGATGAAGGTTGAGGGGTTGAAGGTTTGAGGCTGAAGATTGAGGGGTTGAAGGTTAAAGGTTAAGTGGTTGAAGGTTGAAGGTTAAGTTACTGAATGTTGGGGAGTTAAATGTTGAAGTCTGACAGGTTGAAGGTTGAAGGTTGAGGGGTTGAAGGTTGGAGGTTGAACGTTGAGGGGTTGAAGGTTGAAGGTTGAGGGGTTGAAGGATGAAGGTTGAGGGGTGGAAGGTTGAAGGTTGAAGGATTTGAAGGTTGAAAGTTGAGGGGTTGAAGGTTAAAGGTTGAAGGTTGAAGGAGTTGAAGGTTGAAGGTTGAGGGGTTGAAGGTCGAAGGTTGAGGGGTTAAAGGTTGAAGGTTGAAGGAGTTGAAGGTTGAAGGTTGAGGGGTTGAAGGTTGGAGGTTGAAGGTTGAGGGGTTGAAGGTTGAAGGTTGAGGAGTTGAAGGTTGAAGGTTGAGGGGTTGAAGGTTGCAGGTTGAAGGTTGAGGGGTTGAAGGTTGAAGGTTGAGGGGTTGAAGGTTGAAGTTAGAGGGGTTGAAGGTTGAAGGTTGAGGGCTTGAAAGTTGAATTTTGGGAAGTTGAAGGTTGAAGGTTAAGGGGTTGAATAGTGAGGGGGAGAAGGTTGAAGATTGAGGGGTTGAAGGTTGAAGGTTGAAGGTTGAAGGTTGAGAGGTTGAAGGTTAAAGGTTAAGTGGTTGAAGGTTGAATGTTGAGGGACTGAATGTTGGGGAGTTGAAGGTTGAAGGTTGAGGGCTTGAAGGTTGAAGGTTGAGAAGTTGAAGGTTGATGGTTGAGGGGTTGAAGGTTGAATGTTGTGGGGTTTAAGATTGAAAGTTGAAGGACTGAAGATTGAAGGTTGACTGGTTGAAGGTTACAGGTTGAGGGGTAGAAGGTTGAAGGTTGGTGGTTTGAAAGTTAAAGGTTAAGGGGTTGAAGGTCGAAGGTTGAGGGGTTAAAGATAGATGGTTGGGTCTTTGAAGGTTGAAAGTTGAGGGCTTGAAGGATGAAGGTTGAAGGTTGAATGGTTAAAGGTTGAAGGTTAAGCGGTTGAAGATCGAAGGTTGGGGGATTAAAGGTTGAAGGTTGAAGGAGTTGAAGGTTGAAGGTTGAGGGGTTGAAGGTTGGAGGTTGAACGTTGAGGGGTCGAAGGTTGAAGGTTGAGGGGTTGAAGGATGAAGGTTGAGGGGTTGAAGGTTGAAGGTTGAAGGAGTTGAAGGTTGAAAGTTGAGGGTTTGAAGGTTAAAGGTTGAAGGTTGAAGGAGTTGAAGGTTGAAGGTTGAGGGGTTGAAGGTTGAAGGTTGAAGGTTGAGGAGCTGAAGGTTGAAGGTTGGGGGTTTGAAGGTTGGAGGTTGAAGGTTGAGGGGTTGAAGGTTGAAGGTTGAGGGGTTGAAGGTTAAAGGTTGATGGGTTGAAGGTTGAGGGGTTGAAGGTTGAAGTTAGAGCGGTTGAATGTTGAAAGGTTGAAGGTTGAAGGTTGCAGGTTGGAGGTTGAAGTTTGAGGCGTTGAACGTTGAAGGTTGAGGGTTAAACGTTGAAGTTTAAGGGGTTGAAAGTTGAAGGTGTAGGGGTTGAAGGTTGAAGGTTGAAGGAGTTGAAGGCTGAATGTTGAGGGGTTCAAGGTTGGAGGTTGAAGGTTGAGGGGTTGATTGTACAAGGTAGAAGTGTTTAAGGTTGATGGTTTAGGAGTTGAAGGTTGAGGGGTTGAAGGTTGAAGGTTGAGGTGTTGGAGGTTGATCGTTTAGGGGTTGAAGGTTGAAGGTTAAGGTGTTGAACATTGAAGGTTGAGGGACTGAAAATTGAAGGTTGAGTTGTTGAAGGTTAAAGATTGAGGGGTTGAAAGTTAAAGATTAAGGGGCTGAAGTATAAAGGTTGAGGGGTCGAAGGTTAAAGGTTGAGGGGCTGAAGATTAAAGGTTGAGTGGTTGTAGGTTGAAGGTTGAGGGGTTGAAGTTTGAAGGTTGAGGGGTTGAAGGTTGAAGGTTGAGGGGTAGAAGGTTGAAGGTTGAGGGTTTGAAAGTTAAAGGTTAAGGGGTTGAAGGTCGAAGGTTGAGTAGTTAAAGATAGATGGTTGGGTGGTTGAAGGTTGAAAGTTGAGGGCTTGAAGGATGAAAGTTGAAGGTTGAGTGGTTAAAGGTTGAAGGTTAAGGGGTTGAATATCGAAGGTTGAGGGGTTAAAGGTTGAAGGTTGAAGGAGTTGAAGGTTGAAGGTTGAGGGGTTGAAAGTTGGAGGTTGAACGTTGAGGGGTTGAAGGTTGAAGGTTGAGGGGTTGAAGGATGAAGGTTAAGGGGTTGAAGGTTTGAGGTTGTAGGTTGAGGGGTTGAAGGTTAAAGGTTAAGTGGTTGAAGGTTGAAGGTTGAGGGGTTGAAGGTTGAAGGTTGTGGGGTTTAAAATTGTAAGTTGAGGGACAGAAGATTGAAGGTTGACTGGTTGAAGGTTACAGGTTGAGGGGTTGAAGGTTAAAGGTTGATGGGTTAAAGATTGAGGGGTTGAAGGTTGAAGTTAGAGGGGTTGAAGGTTGAGGGCTTGAAAGTTAAAGGTTGGGAAGTTGAAGGTTGAAGGTTAAGGGGTTGGATATTGAGGGGTCGAAGGTTGAAGATTGAGGGGTTGAAGGTTTGAGGTTGAAGGTTGAGAGGTTGAAGGTTAAAGGTTAAGTGGTTGAAGGTTTAAGATTGAGGGATTGAATGTTGGGGAGTTGAAGGTTGAAGGTTGAGGGTTTGAAGGTTGAAGGTTGAGGTGTTTAAGGTTGGAGGTTTAGGAGTTGAAGGTTGAGGGGTTGAAGGTTGAAGGTTAAGAAAATGAAGGTTGATGGTTGAGGGGTTGAAGGTTGAAGGTTGTGGGGTTTAAGATTGAACGTTGAGGGACTGAAGATTAAAGGTTGACTGGTTGAAGGTTACAGGTTGAGGGGTAGAAGGTTGAAGGTTGAGTGTTTGAAACCTTCAACCCCTCAACCTTCAACCTTCAACTCCTTCAACCTTCAACCTTTAACCTTCAAACCCTCAACTTTCAACCTTCAACTCCTTCAACCTTCAACCTTCAACCCCTCAACCTTCATCCTTCAACCCCTCAACCTTCAACCTTCGACCCCTCAACGTTCAACCTCCAACCTTCAACCCCTCAACCTTCAACCTTCAACTCCTTCAACCTTCAACCTTTAATCCCCCAACCTTCGATCTTCAACCGCTTAACCTTCAACCTTTAACCATTCAACCTTCAACCTTCATCCTTCAAGCCCTCAACTTTCAACCTTCAAAGACCCAACCATCTATCTTTAACCCCTCAACCTTCGACCTTCAACCCCTTAACCTTTAACTTTCAAACCACCAACCTTCAA
The DNA here is from genome assembly GCA_958336395.1 of Ctenicera cuprea. NCBI lineage: Eukaryota > Metazoa > Arthropoda > Insecta > Coleoptera > Elateridae > Ctenicera > Ctenicera cuprea. The sequence continues at coordinate 106,939 of CATVIB010000193.1, forward strand.
CCTTCTACCCCTCAACCTGTAACCTTCAACCAGTCAACCTTCAATCTTCAGTCCTTCAACTTTCAATCTTAAACCCCACAACATTCAACCTTCAACCCCTCAACCATCAACCTTCAACTTCTCAACCTTCAACCTTCAAGCCCTCAACCTTCAACCTTCAACTCCCCAACATTCAGTCCCTCAACATTCAACCTTCAACCACTTAACCTTTAACCTTCAACCTCTCAACCTTCAACCTTCAACCTTCAACCTTCAACCCCTCAATCTTCAACCTTCTCCCCCTCACTATTCAACCCCTTAACCTTCAACCTTCAACTTCCCAAAATTCAACTTTCAAGCCCTCAACCTTCAACCTTCAACCCCTCTAACTTCAACCTTCAACCCCTCAACCTTCAACCTTCAACCCCTCAACCTTCAACCTGCAACCTTCAACCCCTCAACCTTCAACCTTCAACTCCTCAACCTTCAACCTTCAACCCCTCAACCTTCAACCTCCAACCTTCAACCCCTCAACCTTCAACCTTCAACTCCTTCAACCTTCAACCTTTAACCCCTCAACCTTCGACCTTCAACCCCTCAACCTTCAACCTTCAACTCCTTCAACCTTCAACCTTTAACCTTCAACCCCTCAACTTTCAACCTTCAAATCCTTCAACCTTCAACCTTCCACCCCTCAACCTTCATCCTTCAACCCCTCAACCTTCAACCTTCAACCCCTCAACGTTCAACCTCCAACCTTCAACCCCTCAACCTTCAACCTTCAACCTGTCAGACTTCAACATTTAACTCCCCAACATTCAGTAACTTAACCTTCAACCTTCAACCACTTAACCTTTAACCTTCAACCCCTCAATCTTCAGCCTCAAACCTTCAACCCCTCAACCTTCATCCTTCAACACCTCAACCTTCAACCTTCAACCCCTCAACGTTCAACCTCCAACCTTCACCCCTCAACCTTCAACCTTCAACCTTCAACCTTTAACCCCTCAACCTTCGATCTTCAACCCCTTAACCTTCAACCTTTAACCACTCAACCTTCAACTTTCATCCTTCAAGCCCTCAACTTTTAACCATCAACCACCCAACCATCTATCTTTAACCCCTCTACCTTAGACCTTCAACCCCTTAACCTTTAACTTTCAAACACTCAGCCTTCAACCTTCTACCCCTCAACCTTCAACCTTCAACCTTCAACCCCTCAACCTTCAAACTTCAACCCCTCAACCTTCAACCTACAACCACTCAACCTTTAATCTTCAGACCCTCAACTTTCGACCCCTCAACCTTTATACTTCAGCCTCTCAATCTTTAACTTTCAACCCCTCAATCTTTAACCTTCAATGTTCCCCCCTTAACCTTTAACCTTCAACCCCTCAACGATCAACCTCCAACACCTCAACCTTCAACCTTCAACCCCTCAACCTTCAATTCCTAAACCATCAATCTTAAACACTTCAACTTTGTACAATCAACCCCTCAGCCTTCAACCTTCAACCTTCAACCCCTACACCTTCAACTTCCAACCCCTCAAACTTCAACGTTTAACCTTCAACCTTCAACGTTCAACGCCTCAAACTTCAACCTTCAACCTTCAACCTTCAACCTTCAACCTCCAACCTGCAACCTTCAACCTTCAACCTTTCAACCTTCAACCCCTCTAACTTCAACCTTCAACCCCTTGACCTTCAACCCATCAACCTTTAACCTTCAACCCCTCAACCTTCAACCTCCAATCTTCAACCCCTCAACCTTCAACCTTCAACTCCTCAACCTTCAACCTTCAACCCCTCAACCTCTAACCTCCAACCTTCAACCCCTCAACCTGCAACCTTCAACCTTTAACCCCTCAAGCTTCGACCTTCAACCTTCAACCCCTCAACCTTCAACCTTCAACTCCTTCAACATTCAACCTTTAACCTTCAACCCCTCAACTTTCAACCTTCAACTCCTTCAATCTTCAACCTTCAACCCCTCAACCTTCATCCTTCAACCCCTCAACCTTCAACGTTCAACGCCTCAACGTTCAACCTCCAACCTTCAACCCCTCAACCTTCAACCTTCAACTCCTTCAACCTTCAACCTTTAACCCCTCAACTTTCGATCTTCAACCGCTTAACCTTCAACCTTTAACCACTCAACCTTCAACCTTCATCCTTCAAGCCCTCAACTTTCAACCTTCAACCACCCCTCAATCTTTAACCTTCAATGTTCCCCCCTTAACCTTCAACCTTCAACCCCTCAACGATCAACCTCCAACACCTCAACCTTCAACCTTCAACCCCTCAACCTTCAATTCCTAAACCATCAATCTTAAACACTTCAACTTTGTACAATCAACCCCTCAACCTTCAACCTTCAACCTTCAACCCCTACACCTTCAACTTCCAACCCCTCAAACTTCAACGTTTAACCTTCAACCTTCAACGTTCAACGCCTCAAACTTCAACCTTCAACCTTCAACCTTCAACCTTCAACCTCCAACCTGCAACCTTCAACCTTCAACCTTTCAACCTTCAACCCCTCTAACTTCAACCTTCAACCCCTTGACCTTCAACCCATCAACCTTTAACCTTCAACCCCTCAACCTTCAACCTCCAATCTTCAACCCCTCAACCTTCAACCTTCAACTCCTCAACCTTCAACCTTCAACCCCTCAACCTCTAACCTCCAACCTTCAACCCCTCAACCTGCAACCTTCAACCTTTAACCCCTCAAGCTTCGACCTTCAACCTTCAACCCCTCAACCTTCAACCTTCAACTCCTTCAACATTCAACCTTTAACCTTCAACCCCTCAACTTTCAACCTTCAACTCCTTCAATCTTCAACCTTCAACCCCTCAACCTTCATCCTTCAACCCCTCAACCTTCAACGTTCAACGCCTCAACGTTCAACCTCCAACCTTCAACCCCTCAACCTTCAACCTTCAACTCCTTCAACCTTCAACCTTTAACCCCTCAACTTTCGATCTTCAACCGCTTAACCTTCAACCTTTAACCACTCAACCTTCAACCTTCATCCTTCAAGCCCTCAACTTTCAACCTTCAACCACCCAACCATCTATCTTTAATCCCTCAACCTTCGACCTTCATCCCCTTAACCTTTAACTTTCAAACCCTCAACCTTCAACCTTCTACCCCTCAACCTGTAACCTTCAACCAGTCAACCTTTAATCTTCAGTCCCTCAACTTTCAATCTTAAACCGCACAACCTTCAACCTTCAACCCCTCAACCATCAACCTTCAACTTCTCAACCTTCAACCTTCAACCCCTCAACCTTTAACTCCTAAACCTCCAACCTTAAACACCTCAACCTTCAACCTTCAAACCCTCAACCTTCAACCTTCAACTCCCCAACATTCAATCCCTCAATCTTCAACCTTCAACCACTAAACCTTTAACCTTCAACCTCTCAACCTTCAACCTCAAACCTTCAACCCCTCAATTTTCAACCTTCGACCCCTCAATATCCAACCCCTTAACCTTCAACCTTCAACTTCCCAACCTTTAACTTTCAAGCCCTCAACCTTCAACCTTCAACTCCTTCAACATTCAACCTTTAACCTTCAACCCCTCAACTTTCAACCTTCAACTCCTTCAATCTTCAACCTTCAACCCCTCAACCTTCATCCTTCAACCCCTCAACCTTCAACGTTCAACGCCTCAACGTTCAACCTCCAACCTTCAACCCCTCAACCTTCAACCTTCAACTCCTTCAACCTTCAACCTTTAACCCCTCAACTTTCGATCTTCAACCGCTTAACCTTCAACCTTTAACCACTCAACCTTCAACCTTCATCCTTCAAGCCCTCAACTTTCAACCTTCAACCACCCCTCAATCTTTAACCTTCAATGTTCCCCCCTTAACCTTCAACCTTCAACCCCTCAACGATCAACCTCCAACACCTCAACCTTCAACCTTCAACCCCTCAACCTTCAACTCCTAAACCATCAATCTTAAACACTTCAACTTTGTACAATCAACCCCTCAACCTTCAACCTTCAACCTTCAACCCCTACACCTTCAACTTCCAACCCCTCAAACTTCAACGTTTAACCTTCAACCTTCAACGTTCAACGCCTCAAACTTCAACCTTCAACCTTCAACCTTCAACCTTCAACCTTCAACCTCCAACCTGCAACCTTCAACCTTCAACCTTTCAACCTTCAACCCCTCTAACTTCAACCTTCAACCCCTTGACCTTCAACCCATCAACCTTTAACCTTCAACCCCTCAACCTTCAACCTCCAATCTTCAACCCCTCAACCTTCAACCTTCAACTCCTCAACCTTCAACCTTCAACCCCTCAACCTCTAACCTCCAACCTTCAACCCCTCAACCTGCAACCTTCAACCTTTAACCCCTCAAGCTTCGACCTTCAACCTTCAACCCCTCAACCTTCAACCTTCAACTCCTTCAACATTCAACCTTTAACCTTCAACACCTCAACTTTCAACCTTCAACTCCTTCAATCTTCAACCTTCAACCCCTCAACCTTCATCCTTCAACCCCTCAACCTTCAACGTTCAACGCCTCAACGTTCAACCTCCAACCTTCAACCCCTCAACCTTCAACCTTCAACTCCTTCAACCTTCAACCTTTAACCCCTCAACTTTCGATCTTCAACCGCTTAACCTTCAACCTTTAACCACTCAACCTTCAACCTTCATCCTTCAAGCCCTCAACTTTCAACCTTCAACCACCCAACCATCTATCTTTAATCCCTCAACCTTCGACCTTCATCCCCTTAACCTTTAACTTTCAAACCCTCAACCTTCAACCTTCTACCCCTCAACCTGTAACCTTCAACCAGTCAACATTTAATCTTCAGTCCCTCAACTTTCAATCTTAAACCGCACAACCTTCAACCTTCAACCCCTCAACCATCAACCTTCAACTTCTCAACCTTCAACCTTCAACCCCTCAACCTTTAACTCCTAAACCTCCAACCTTAAACACCTCAACCTTCAACCTTCAAACCCTCAACCTTCAACCTTCAACTCCCCAACATTCAATCCCTCAATCTTCAACCTTCAACCACTAAACCTTTAACCTTCAACCTCTCAACCTTCAACCTCAAACCTTCAACCCCTCAATTTTCAACATTCGACCCCTCAATATCCAACCCCTTAACCTTCAACCTTCAACTTCCCAACCTTTAACTTTCAAGCCCTCAACCTTCAACCTTCAACCCCTCTAACTTCAACCTTCAACCCCTCAACCTTCAACCCATCAACCTTTAACCTTCAACCCCTCAACCTGTAACCTTCAACCAGTCAACCTTCAATCTTCAGTCCCTCAACTTACAATCTTAAACCCCACAACCTTCAACCTTCAACCCCTCAACCATCAACCTTCAACTTCTTAACCTTCAACCTTCAACCCCTCAACCTTCAACTCCTAAACCTCCAACCTTAAACACCTCAACCCTCAACCTTCAAGCCCTCAACCTTCAACCTTCAACTCCCCAACATTCAGTCCCTCAACCTTCAACCTTCAACCTTCAACCACTTAACCTTTAACCTTCAACCTCTCAACCTTCAACCTTCAATCTTCAACCCCTCAATCTTCAACCTTAAACCTCTCAATATTCAACCCCTTAACCTTCAAACTTCAACTTCCCAACCTTCAACTTTCAAGCCCTCAACCTTCAACCTTCAACCCCTCTAACTTCAACCTTCAACACCTCAACCTTCAACCCATCAACCTTTAACCTTCAACCCCTCAACCTTCAACCTTCAACCCCTCAACCTTCAACCTCCAACCTTCAACCCCTCAACCTTCAACCTTCAACTCCTCAACCTTCAACCTTCAACCCCTCAACCTTCAACCTCCAACCTTCAACCCCACAACCTTCAACATTCAACTCCTTCAACCTTCAAAATTCAACCCCTCAACCTTCGACCTTCAACCTTCAACCCCTCAACCTTCAACCTTCAACTCCTTCAACCTTCAACCTTCAACCTTCAACCCCTCAACCTTCAACCTTCAACCCCTCAACTGTCAACCTTCAACTCCTTCAACCTTCAACCTTCAACTCCTTCAACCTTCAACCTTTAACCCCTCAACCTTCGATCTTCAACCGCTTAACCTTCAGCCTTTAACCACTCGACCTTCAACCTTCATCCTTCAAGCCCTCAACTTTCAACCTTCAACCACCCAACCATTTATCTTTAACCCCTCAACCTTCGACCTTCAACCCCTTAACGTTTAACTTTCAAACCCTCAACTTTCAACCTTCTAAACCTCAACCTGTAACCTTCAACCAGTCAACCTTCAATCTTCAGTCTCTCAACTTTCAATCTTCAACCTCTCAACCATCAACCTTCAACTTCTCAACCTTCAACCTTCAACCCCTCAACCTTCAACTCCTAAACCTCCAACCTTAAACACCACAACCTTCAACCTTCCAGCCCTCAACCTTCAACCTTCAACCACTTAACCTTTAACCTTCAACCTCTCAACCTTCAACCTTCAACCTTCAACCCCTCAATCTTCAACCTTCAACCCCTCAATATTCAACCCCTTAACCTTCAACCTTCAACTTCCCAACCTTCAACTTTCAAGCCCTCAACCTTCAACCTTCAACCCCTCTAACTTCAACCTTCAACCCCTCAACCTTCAACCCATCAACCTTTAACCTTCAACCCCTCAACCTTCAACCTTCAACCCCTAAACCTTCAACCTTCAATCCCTCAACCTTCAACCTTCAACTCCTCAACCTTCAACCTTCAACCCCTCAACGTTCAACCTCCAACCTTCAACCCCTCAACCTTCAACCTTCAACTCCTTCAACCTTCAACCTTTAACCAATCAACCTTCGACCTTCAACCTTCAACTCCTCAACCTTCAACCTTCAACTCCTTCAACCTTCAACCTTTAACCTTCAACCCCTCAACTTTCAACCTTCAACTCCTTCAACCTTCAACCTTCAGCCCCTCAACCTTCATCCTTCAACCCCTCAACCTTCAACCCCTCAACGTTCAACCTCCAACCTTCAACCCCTCAACCTTCAACCTTCAACTCCTTCAACCTTCAACCTTTAACCCCTCAACCTTCGACCTTCAACCTTCAACCCCTCAACCTTCAACCTTCAACTCCTAAACCTCCAACCTTAAACACCTCAACCTTCAACCTTCAAGCCCTCAACCTTCAACCTTCAAATCCCCAACATTCAGTCCCTCAACCTTCAACCTTCAACCACTTAACCTTTAACCTTCAAACTCTCAACCTTCAACCTTCAACCTTCAACCCCTCAATCTTCAACCTTCAACCCCTCAATATTCAACCCCTTAACCTTCAACCTTTAACTTCCCAACCTTTAACTTTCAAGCCCTCAACCTTCAACCTTCAACCCCTCTAACTTCAACCTTCAACCCCTCAACCTTCAATGCATCAACCTTTAACCTACAACCCCTCAACCTTCAACATTCAACCCCTCAACCTTCAAACTTCAACTCCTCATCCTTCAACTTTCAACCCCTCAACGTTCAACCTCCAACCTTCAACCCCTCAACCTTCGACCTTCAACTCCTTCAACCTTCAACCTTTAACCCCTCAACCTTCGACCTTCAACCTTCAACCCCTCAACCTTCAACCTTCAACTCCTCCAACCTTCAACCTTTAACCTTCAACCCCTCAACTTTCAACCTTCATCTCCTTCAACCTTCAACCTTCAACCCCTCAACCTTCATCCTACAACCCCTCAACCTTCAACCTTCAACCCCTCAACGTTCAACCTTCAACCTTCAACCCATCAACCTTTAACTTTCAATCCCTCAACCTTCAACCTTCAACCCCTCAACCTTCAACCTTCAACCCCTCAACCTTCAACCTTCAACTCCTCAACCTTCAACCTTCAACCCCTCAACGTTCAACCTCCAACATTCAACCCCTCAACCTTCAACCTTCAACTCCTTCAACCTTCAACCTTTAACCCCTGAACCTTCGACCTTCAATCTTCAACCCCTCAACCTTCAACCTTCAACTCCTTCAACCTTCAACCTTTAACCTTCAACCCCTCAACTTTCAACCATCAACTCCTTCAACCTTCAACCTTTAACCCCTCAACCTTCGATCTTCAACCCCTTAACCTTCGACCTTCAACCCCTTCACCTATAACTTTCAAACCCTCAACCTCCAACCTTCAACCCCTCAACCTTCAACCTTCAACTCCTTCAACCTTTAACCTTTAACCTTCAACCCCTCAACTTTCAACCTTCAACTTCTTCAATCTTCAACCTTTAACCACTCAACCTTCTACCTTCATCCTTCAAGCCCTCCACTTTCAACCTTCAACCAGCCAACCATCTATATTTAACCCCTCAACCTTCGACCTTCAACCCCTTCACCTTTAACTTTCAAACCCTCAACCTTCAACCTTCTACCGCTCAACTTTCAACCTTCAACTCCTTCAACCTTCAACCTTCAACCCCTCAACCTTCATCCTTCAACCCCTCAACCTTCAACCTTCAACCCCTCAACGTTCAACCTCCAACCTTCAACCCCTCAACCTTCAACCTTCAACTCCTTCAACCTTCAACCTTTAACCCCTCAACCTTCGACCTTCAACCTTCAACCCCTCAACCTTTAACCGTCAACTCCTAAACCTCCAACCTTAAACACCTCAACCTTCAACCTTCAAGCCCTCAACCTTCAACCTTCAAATCCCCAACATTCAGTCCCTCAACCTTCAACCTTCAACCACTTAACCTTTAACCTTCAACCTCTCAACCTTCAACCTTCAACCTTCAACCCCTCAATCTTCAACCTTCAACCCCTCAATATTCAACCCCTTAACCTTCAACCTTTAACTTCGCAACCTTTAACTTTCAAGCAATCAACCTTCAACCCCTCAACCTTCAACCCATCAACCTTTAACCTACAACCCCTCAACCTTCAACCTTCAACCCCTCAACCTTCAACATTCAACCCCTCAACCTTCAACCTTCAACTCCTCATCCTTCAACCTTCAACCCCTCAACGTTCAACCTCCAACCTTCAACCCCTCAACCTTCAACCTTCAACTCCTTCAACCTTCAACCTTTAACCCCTCAACCTTCGACCTTCAACCTTCAACCCCTCAACCTTCAACCTTCAACTCCTCCAACCTTCAACCTTTAACCTTCAACCCCTCAACTTTCAACCTTCAACTCCATCAACCTTCAACCTTCAACCCCTCAACCTTCATCCTTCAACCCCTCAACCTTCAACCTTCAACCCCTCAACGTTCAACCTCCAACATTCAACCCCTCAACCTTCAACCTTCAACTCCTTCAACCTTCAACCTTTAACCCCTCAACCTTCGACCTTCAACCTTCAACCCCTCAACCTTTAACCGTCAACTCCTAAACCTCCAACCTTAAACACCTCAACCTTCAACCTTCAAGCCCTCAACCTTCAACCTTCAAATCCCCAACATTCAGTCCCTCAACCTTCAACCTTCAACCACTTAACCTTTATCCTTCAACCTCTCAACCTTCAACCTTCAACCTTCAACCCCTCAATCTTCAACCTTCAACCCCTCAATATTCAACCCCTTAACCTTCAACCTTTAACTTCCCAACCTTTAACTTTCAAGCAATCAACCTTCAACCCCTCTAACTTCAACCTTCAACCCCTCAACCTTCAACCCATCAATCTTTAAAATTCAACCCCTCAACCTTCAACATTCAACCCCTCAACCTTCAACCTCCAACCTTCAAACCCTCAACCTTCAACCTTCAACTCCTCAACCTTCAACCTTCAACCTTCAACCCCTCAACCTTCAACCTTCAACTCCTTCAACCTTCAACCTTTAACCTTCAAACCCTCAACTTTCAACCTTCAACTCCTTCAACCTTCAACCTTCAACCCCTCAACCTTCATCCTTCAACCCCTCAACCTTCAACCTTCGATCCCTCAACGTTCAACCTCCAACCTTCAACCCCTCAACCTTCAACCTTCAACTCCTTCAACCTTCAACCTTTAATCCCCCAACCTTCGATCTTCAACCACTTAACCTTCAACCTTTAACCATTCAACCTTCAACCTTCATCCTTCAAGCCCTCAACTTTCAACCTTCAACCACCCAACCATCTATCTTTAACCCCTCAACCTTCGACCTTCAACCCCTTAACCTTTAACTTTCAAACCCTCAACCTTCAACCTTCTACCCCTCAACCTGTAACCTTCAACCAGTCAACCTTCAATCTTCAGTCCCTCAACTTTCAATCTTAAACCCCACAACATTCAACCTTCAACCCCTCAACCATCAACCTTCAACTTCTCAACCTTCAACCTTCAAGCCCTCAACTTTCAACCTTCAACTCCCCAACATTCAGTCCCTCAACATTCAACCTTCAACCACTTAACCTTTAACCTTCAACCTCTCAACCTTCAACCTTCAACCTTCAACCCGTCAATCTTCAACCTTCAACCCCTCAATATTCAACCCCTTAACCTTCAACATTCAACTTCCCAACATTCAACTTTCAAGCCCTCAACCTTCAACCTTCAACCCCTCTAACTTTAACCTTCAACCCCTCAACCTTCAACCCATCAACCTTTAACCTTCAACCCCTCAACCTTCAACCTTCAACCCCTCAACCTTCAACCTGCAACCTTCAACCCCTCAACCTTCAACCTTCAACTCCTCAACCTTCAACCTATAACCCCTCAACCTTCAACCTCCAACCTTCAGCCCCTCAACCTTCAACCTTCAACTCCTTCAACCTTCAACCTTTAACCCCTCAACCTTCGACCTTCAACCCCTCAACCTTCAACCTTCAACTCCTTCAACCTTCAACCTTTAACCTTCAACCCCTCAACTTTTAACCTTCAAATCCTTCAACCTTCAACCTTCAACCCCTCAACCTTCATCCTTCAACCCCTCAACCTTCAACCCCTCAACGTTCAACCTCCACCCTTCAACCCCTCTACCTTCAACCTTCAACCTGTCAGACTTCAACATTTAACTCCCCAACATTCAGTCCCTTAACCTTCAACCTTCAACCACTTAACCTTTAACCTTCAACCCCTCAATCTTCAGCCTCAAACCTTCAACCCCTCAACCTTCATCCTTCAACACCTCAACCTTCAACCTTCAACCCCTCAACGTTCAACCTCCAACCTTCAACCCCTCAACATTCAACCTTCAACCTTCAACCTTTAACCCCTCAACCTTCGATCTTCAACCCCTTAACCTTCAATCTTTAACCACTCAACCTTCAACTTTCATCCTTCAAGCCCTCAACTTTCAACCTTCAACCACCCAACCATCTATCTTTAACCCCTCTACCTTCGACCTTCAACCCCTTAACCTTTAACTTTCAAACACTCAGCCCTCAACCTTCTACCCCTCAACCTTCAACCTTCAACCTTCAACCCTTCAAACTTCAACCCCTCAACCTTCAACCTACAACCACTCAACCTTTAATCTTCAGACCCTCAACCTTCGACCCCTCAACCTTTATACTTCAGCCCCTCAATCTTTAACTTTCAACCCGTCAATCTTTAACCTTCAATGTTCTCCCCTTAACCTTCAACCTTCAACCCCTCAACGATCAACCTCCAACACCTCAACCTTCAACCTTCAACCCCTCAACCTTCAATTCCTAAACCATCAACCTTAAACACTTCAACTTTGTACAATCAACCCCTCAACCTTCAACCTCCAACCATCAACCCCTCAACCTTCAGCCTTCAACTCCTTCAACCTTCAACCTTCAACCCCTACACCTTCAACTTCCAACCCCTCAAACTTCAACGTTTAACCTTCAACGTTCAACGCCTCAAACTTCAACCTTCAACCTTCAACCTTCAACCTCCAACCTGCAACCTTCAACCTTTAACCTTTCAACCTTCAACCCCTCTAACTTCAACCTTCAACCCCTCAACCTTCAACCCATCAACCTTTAACCTTCAACCCCTCAACCTTCAACCTTCAACCCCTCAACCTTCAACCTCCAATCTTCAACCCCTCAACCTTCAACCTTCAACTCCTCAACCTTCAACCTTCAACCCCTCAACCTTCAACCTCCAACCTTCAACCCCTCAACCTTCAACCTTCAACTCCTTCAACCTTCAACCTTTAACCCCTCAAGCTTCGACCTTCAACCTTCAACCCCTCAACCTTCAACTTTCAACTCCTTCAACATTCAACCATTAACCTTCAACCCCTCAACTTTCAACCTTCAACTCCTTCAATCTTCAACCTTCAACCCCTCAACCTTCAACCTCCAACCTTCAACCCCTCAACCTTCAACCTTCAACTCCTTCAACCTTTAACCTTTAACCCCTCAAGCTTCGACCTTCAACCTTCAACCCCTCAACCTGCAACTTTCAACTCCTTCAACATTCAACCTTTAATCTTCAACCCCTCAACTTTCAACCTTCAACTCCTTCAACCTCCAACCTTCAACCCCTCAACCTTCAACCTTCAACTCCTTCAACCTTCAACCTTTAACCCCTCAACCTTCGATCTTCAACCGCTTAACCTTCAACCTTTAACCACTCAACCTTCAACCTTCATCCTTCAAGCCCTCAACTTTCAACCTTCAACTTCTCAACCTTCAACCTTCAAGCCCTCAACCTTCAACCTTCAACTCCCCAACATTCAGTCCCTCAACATTCAACCTTCAACCACTTAACCTTTAACCTTCAACCTCTCAACCTTCAACCTTCAAGCCCTCAACCTTCAACCTTCAACTCCCCAACATTCAGTCCCTCAACTTTCAACCTTCAACTTCTCAACCTTCATCCTTCAAGCCCTCAACTTTCAACCTTCAACTTCCCAACATTCAACTTTCAAGCCCTCAACCTTCAACCTTCAACCCCTCTAACTTCAACCTTCAACCCCTCAACCTTCAACCTTCAACCCCTCAACCTTCAACCTGCAACCTTCAACCCCTCAACCTTCAACCTTCAACTCCTCAACCTTCAACCTTCAACCCCTCAACCTTCAACCTCCAACCTTCAACCCCTCAACCTTCAACCTTCAACTCCTTCAACCTTCAACCTTTAACCCCTCAACCTTCGACCTTCAACCCCTCAACCTTAAACCTTCAACTCCTTCAACCTTCAACCTTTATCCTTCAACCCCTCAACTTTCAACCTTCAAATCCTTCAACCTTCAACCCCTCAACCTTCATCCTTTAACCCCTCAACCTTCAACCTTCAACCCCTCAACGTTCAACCTCCAACCTTCAACCCCTCAACCTTCAACCTTCAACCTGTCAGACTTCAACATTTAACTCCCCAACATTCAGTAACTTAACCTTCAACCTTCAACCACTTAACCTTTAACCTTCAACCCCTCAATCTTCAGCCCAAACCTTCAACCCCTCAACCTTCATCCTTCAACACCTCAACCTTCAACCTTCAACCCCTCAACGTTCAACCTCCAACCTTCAACCCCTCAACCTTCAACCTTCAACCTTCAACCTTTAACCCCTCAACCTTCGATCTTCAACCCCTTAACCTTCAACCTTTAACCACTTAACCTTCAACTTTCATCCTTCAAGCCCTCAACTTTCAACCTTCAACCACCCAACCATCTATCTTTAACCCCTCTACCTTAGACCTTCAACCCCTTAACCTTTAACTTTCAAACACTCAGCCTTCAACCTTCTACCCCTCAACCTTCAACCTTCAACCTTCAACCCCTCAACCTTCAAACTTCAACCCCTCAACCTTCAACCTACAACCACTCAACCTTTAATCTTCAGACCCTCAACTTTCGACCCCTCAACCTTTATACTTCAGCCCCTCAATCTTTAACTTTCAACCCCTCAATCTTTAACCTTCAATGTTCCCCCCTTAACCTTCAACCTTCAACCCCTCAACGATCAACCTCCAACACCTCAACCTTCAACCTTCAACCCCTCAACCTTCAATTCCTAAACCATCAATCTTAAACACTTCAACTTTGTACAATCAACCCCTCAACCTTCAACCTTCAACCTTCAACCCCTACACCTTCAACTTCCAACCCCTCAAACTTCAACGTTTAACCTTCAACCTTCAACGTTCAACGCCTCAAACTTCAACCTTCAACCTTCAACCTTCAACCTTCAACCTCCAACCTGCAACCTTCAACCTTCAACCTTTCAACCTTCAACCCCCCTAACTTCAACCTTCAACCCCTCAACCTTCAACCCATCAACCTTTAACCTTCAACCCCTCAACCTTCAACCTTCAACCCCTCAACCTTCAACCACCAATCTTCAACCCCTCAACCTTCAACCTTCAACTCCTCAACCTTCAACCTTCAACCCCTCAACCTTCAACCTCCAACCTTCAACCCCTCAACCTGCAACCTTCAACCTTTAACCCCTCAAGCTTCGACCTTCAACCTTCAACCCCTCAACCTTCAACCTTCAACTCCTTCAACATTCAACCTTTAACCTTCAACCCCACAACTTTCAACCTTCAACTCCTTCAAATTCAACCTTCAACCCCTCAACCTTCATCCTTCAACCCCTCAACCTTCAACGTTCAACGCCTCAACGTTCAACCTCCAACCTTCAACTCCTTCAACCTTCAACCTTTAACCACTCAACCTTCAACCTTCATCCTTCAAGCCCTCAACTTTCAACCTTCAACCACCCAACCATCTATCTTTAACCCCTCAACCTTCGACCTTCATAGCCTTAACCTTTAACTTTCAAACCCTCAACCTTCAACCTTCTACCCCTCAACCTGTAGCCTTCAACCAGTCAACCTTTAATCTTCAGTCCCTCAACTTTCAATCTTAAACCCCACAACCTTCAACCTTCAACCCCTCAACCATCAACCTTCAACTTCTCAACCTTCAACCTTCAACCCCTCAACCTTCAACTCCTAAACCTCCAACCTTAAACACCTCAACCTTCAACCTTCAAACCCTCAACCTTCAACCTTCAACTCCCCAACATTCAATCCCTCAATCTTCAACCTTCAACCACTAAACCTTTAACCTTCAACCTCTCAAGCTTCAACCTCATACCTTCAACCCCTCAATCTTCAACCTTCGACCCCTCAATATAAAACCCCTTAACCTTCAACCTTCAACTTCCCAACCTTTAACTTTCAAGCCCTCAACCTTCAACCTTCAACCCCTCTAACTTCAGCCTTCAACCCCTCAACCTTCAACCCATCAACCTTTAACCTTCAACCCCTCAACCTGTAACCTTCAACCAGTCAACCTTCAATCTTCAGTCCCTCAACTTACAATCTTAAACCCCACAACCTTCAAAATTCAACCCCTCAACCATCAACCTTCAACTTCTCAACCTTCAACCTTCAACCCCTCAACCTTCAACTCCTAAACCTCCAACCTTAAACACCTCAACCTTCAACCTTCAAGCCCTCAACCTTCAACCTTCAACTCCCCAACATTCAGTCCCTCAACCTTCAACCTTCAACCACTTAACCTTTAACCTTCAACCTCTCAACCTTCAACCTTCAACCTTCAACCCCTCAATCTTCAACCTTCAACCTCTCAATATTCAACCCCTTAACCTTCAAACTTCAACTTCCCAACCTTCAACTTTCAAGCCCTCAACCTTCAAACTTCAACCCCTCTAACTTCAACCTTCAACCCCTCAACCTTCAACCCATCAACCTTTAACCTTCAACCCCTCAACCTTCAACCTTCAACCCCTCAACCTTCAACCTAAAACCTTCAACCCCTCAACCTTCAACCTTCAACTCCTCAACCTTCAACCTTCAACCCCTCAACCTTCAACCTCCAACCTTCAACCCCACAACCTTCAACATTCAACTCCTTCAACCTTCAAAATTCAACCCCTCAACCTTCGACCTTCAACCTTCAACCCCTCAACCTTCAACCTTCAACTCCTTCAACCTTCAACCTTTAACCTTCAACCCCTCAACTGTCAACCTTCAACTCCTTCAACCTTCAACCTTCAACCCCTCAATCTTCAACCTTCAACCCCTCAACTGTCAACCTTCAATTCCTTCAACCTTCAACCTTCAACTCCTTCAACCTTCAACCTTTAACCCCTCAACCTTCGATCTTCAACCGCTTAACCTTCAACTTTTAACCACTCGACCTTCAACCTTCATCCTTCAAGCCCTCAACTTTCAACCTTCAACCACCCAACCATTTATCTTTAACCCCTCAACCTTCGACCTTCAACCCCTTAACGTTTAACTTTCAAACCCTCAACCTTCAACCTTCTAAACCTCAACCTGTAACCTTCAACCAGTCAACCTTCAATCTTCAGTCTCTCAACTTTCAATCTTCAACCTCTCAACCATCAACCTTCAACTTCTCAACCTTCAACCTTCAACCCCTCAACCTTCAACTCCTAAACCTCCAACCTTAAACACCACAACCTTCAACCTTCAAGCCCTCAACCTTCAACCTTCAACCACTTAACCTTTAACCTTCAACCTCTCAACCTTCAACCTTCAACCCCTCAATCTTCAACCTTCAACCCCTCAATATTCAACCCCTTAACTTTCAACCTTCAACTTCCCAACCTTCAACTTTCAAGTCCTCAACCTTCAACCTTCAACCCCTCTAACTTCAACCTTCAACCCCTCAACCTTCAACCCATCAACCTTTAACCTTCAACCCCTCAACCTTCAACCTTCAACCCCTCAACCTTCAACCTTCAACCCCTCAACCTTCAACCTTCAACTCCTCAACCTTCAACCTTCAACCCCTCAACGTTCAACCTCCAACCTTCAACCCCTCAACCTTCAACCTTCAACTCCTTCAACCTTCAACCTTTAACCAATCAACCTTCGACCTTCAACCTTCAACCCCTCAACCTTCAACCTTCAACTCCTTCATCCTTCAACCTTTAACCTTCAACCCCTCAACTTTCAACCTTCAACTCCTTCAACCTTCAACCTTCAACCCCTCAACCTTCATTATTCAACCCCTCAACCTTCAACCTTCAACCCCTCAACGTTCAACCTCCAACCTTCAACCCCTCAACCTTCAACCTTCAACTCCTTCAACCTTCAACCTTTAACCCCTCAACCTTCGACCTTCAACCTTCAACCCCTCAACCTTCAACCTTCAACTCCTAAACCTCCAACCTTAAACACCTCAACCTTCAACCTTCAAGCCCTCAACCTTCAACCTTCAAATCCCCAACATTCAGTCCCTCAACCTTCAACCTTCAACCACTTAACCTTTAACCTTCAACCTCTCAACCTTCAACCTTCAACCTTCAACCCCTCAATTTTCAACCTTCAACCCCTCAATATTCAACCCCTTAACCTTCAACCTTTAACTTCCCAACCTTTAACTTTCAAGCCCTCAACCTTCAACCTTCAACCCCTCTAACTTCAACCTTCAACCCCTCAACCTTCAACCCATCAACCTTTAACCTACAACCCCTCAACCTTCAACCTTCAACCCCTCAACCTTCAACATTCAACCCCTCAACCTTCAACCTTCAACTCCTCATCCTTCAACCTTCAACCTCTCAACGTTCAACCTCCAACCTTCAACCCCTCAACCCTCGACCTTCAACTCCTTCAACCTTCAACCTTTAACCCCTCAACCTTCGACCTTCAACCTTCAACCCCTCAACCTTCAACCTTCAACTCTTCCAACCTTCAACCTTTAACCTTCAACCTTTCAACTTTCAACCTTCAACTCCTTCAACCTTCAACCTTCAACCCTTCAACCTTCATCCTTCAACCCCTCAACCTTCAACCTTCAACCCCTCAACGTTCAACCTCCAACCTTCAACCCCTCAACCTTCAACCTTCAACTCCTTCAACCTTCAACCTTTAACCCCTCAACCTTCGACCTTCAACCTTCAACCCCCCAACCTTCAACCTTCAATTCCTTCAACCTTCAACCTTCAACCCTTTAACCTTCAACCCCTCAACTTTCAACCTTTAACTCCTTCAACCTTCAACCTTCAACCCATCAACCTTTAACCTTCAACCCCTCAACCTTCAACCTTCAACCCTTCAACCTTCAACCTTCAACCCCTTAACCTTCAACCTTCAACTCCTCAACCTTCAACCTTCAACCCCTCAACGTTCAACACCAACCTTCAACCCCTCAACCTTCAACCTTCAACTCCTTCAACCTTCAACCTTTAACCCCTGAACCTTCGACCTTCAACCTTCAACCCCTCAACCTTTAACCTTCAACTCCTAAACCTCCAACCTTAAACACCTCAACCTTCAACCTTCAAGCCCTCAACCTTCAACCTTCAAATCCCCAACATTCAGTCCCTCAACCTTCAACCTTCAACCACTTAACCTTTAACCTTCAACCTCTCAACCTTCAACCTTCAACCTTCAACCCCTCAATCTTCAACCTTCAACCCCTCAATATTCAACCCCTTAACCTTCAACCTTCAACTTCCCAACCTTCAACTTTCAAGCCCTCAACCTTCAACCTTCAACCCCTCTAACTTCAACCTTCAACCCCTCAACCTTCAACCCATCAACCTTTAACCTTCAACCCCTCAACGTTCAACCTCCAACCTTCAACCCCTCAACCTTCAACCTTCAACCTTCAACCTTTAACCCCTCAACCTTCGATCTTCAACCCCTTAACCTTCAATCTTTAACCACTCAACCTTCAACTTTCATCCTTCAAGCCCTCAACTTTCAACCTTCAACCACCCAACCATCTATCTTTAACCCCTCTACCTTCGACCTTCAACCCCTTAACCTTTAACTTTCAAACACTCAGCCCTCAACCTTCTACCCCTCAACCTTCATCCTTCAACCTTCAACCCCTCAACCTTCAAACTTCAACCCCTCAACCTTCAACCTACAACCACTCAACCTTTAATCTTCAGACCCTCAACCTTCGACCCCTCAACCTTTATACTTCAGCCCCTCAATCTTTAACTTTCAACCCGTCAATCTTTAACCTTCAATGTTCCCCCCTTAACCTTCAACCTTCAACCCCTCAACGATCAACCTCCAACACCTCAACCTTCAACCTTCAACCCCTCAACCTTCAATTCCTAAACCATCAACCTTAAACACTTCAACTTTGTACAATCAACCCCTCAACCTTCAACCTCCAACCATCAACCCCTCAACCTTCAGCCTTCAACTCCTTCAACCTTCAACCTTCAACCCCTACACCTTCAACTTCCAACCCCTCAAACTTCAACGTTTAACCTTCAACCTTCAACGTTCAACGCCTCAAACTTCAACCTTCAACCTTCAACCTTCAACCTCCAACCTGCAACCTTCAACCTTTAACCTTTCAACCTTCAACCCCTCTAACTTCAACCTTCAACCCCTCAACCTTCAACCCATCAACCTTTAACCTTCAACCCCTCAACCTTCAACCTTCAACCCCTCAACCTTCAACCTCCAATCTTCAACCCCTCAACCTTCAACCTTCAACTCCTCAACCTTCAACCTTCAACCCCTCAACCTTCAACCTCCAACCTTCAACCCCTCAACCTTCAACCTTCAACTCCTTCAACCTCCAACCTTTAACCCCTCAAGCTTCGACCTTCAACCTTCAACCCCTCAACCTTCAACTTTCAACTCCTTCAACATTCAACCTTTAACCTTCAACCCCTCAACTTTCAACCTTCAACTCCTTCAATCTTCAACCTTCAACCCCTCAACCTTCAACCTCCAACCTTCAACCCCTCAACCTTCAACCTTCAACTCCTTCAACCTTTAACCTTTAACCCCTCAAGCTTCGACCTTCAACCTTCAACCCCTCAACCTGCAACTTTCAACTCCTTCAACATTCAACCTTTAATCTTCAACCCCTCAACTTTCAACCTTCAACTCCTTCAACCTTCAACCTTTAACCCCTCAAGCTTCGACCTTCAACCTTCAACCCCTCAACCTTCAACTTTCAACTCCTTCAACATTCAACCTTTAACCTTCAACCCCTCAACTTTCAACCTTCAACTCCTTCAACCTCCAACCTTCAACCCCTCAACCTTCAACCTTCAACTCCTTCAACCTTCAACCTTTAACCCCTCAACCTTCGATCTTCAACCGCTTAACCTTCAACCTTTAACCACTCAACCTTCAACCTTCATCCTTCAAGCCCTCAACTTTCAACCTTCAACTTCTCAACCTTCAACCTTCAAGACCTCAACCTTCAACCTTCAACTCCCCAACATTCAGTCCCTCAACATTCAACCTTCAACCACTTAACCTTTAACCTTCAACCTCTCAACCTTCAACCTTCAAGCCCTCAACCTTCAACCTTCAACTCCCCAACATTCAGTCCCTCAACTTTCAACCTTCAACTTCTCAACCTTCATCCTTCAAGCCCTCAACTTTCAACCTTCAACTTCCCAACATTCAACTTTCAAGCCCTCAACCTTCAACCTTCAACCCCTCTAACTTCAACCTTCAACCCCTCAACCTTCAACCTTCAACCCCTCAACCTTCAACCTGCAACCTTCAACCCCTCAACCTTCAACCTTCAACTCCTCAACCTTCAACCTTCAACCCCTCAACCTTCAACCTCCAACCTTCAACCCCTCAACCTTCAACCTTCAACTCCTTCAACCTTCAACCTTTAACCCCTCAACCTTCGACCTTCAACCCCTCAACCTTAAACCTTCAACTCCTTCAACCTTCAACCTTTATCCTTCAACCCCTCAACTTTCAACCTTCAAATCCTTCAACCTTCAACCCCTCAACCTTCATCCTTTAACCCCTCAACCTTCAACCTTCAACCCCTCAACGTTCAACCTCCAACCTTCAACCCCTCAACCTTCAACCTTCAACCTGTCAGACTTCAACATTTAACTCCCCAACATTCAGTAACTTAACCTTCAACCTTCAACCACTTAACCTTTAACCTTCAACCCCTCAATCTTCAGCCCAAACCTTCAACCCCTCAACCTTCATCCTTCAACACCTCAACCTTCAACCTTCAACCCCTCAACGTTCAACCTCCAACCTTCAACCCCTCAACCTTCAACCTTCAACCTTCAACCTTTAACCCCTCAACCTTCGATCTTCAACCCCTTAACCTTCAACCTTTAACCACTCAACCTTCAACTTTCATCCTTCAAGCCCTCAACTTTCAACCTTCAACCACCCAACCATCTATCTTTAACCCCTCTACCTTAGACCTTCAACCCCTTAACCTTTAACTTTCAAACACTCAGCCTTCAACCTTCTACCCCTCAACCTTCAACCTTCAACCTTCAACCCCTCAACCTTCAAACTTCAACCCCTCAACCTTCAACCTACAACCACTCAACCTTTAATCTTCAGACCCTCAACTTTCGACCCCTCAACCTTTATACTTCAGCCCCTCAATCTTTAACTTTCAACCCCTCAATCTTTAACCTTCAATGTTCCCCCCTTAACCTTCAACCTTCAACCCCTCAACGATCAACCTCCAACACCTCAACCTTCAATTCCTAAACCATCAATCTTAAACACTTCAACTTTGTACAATCAACCCCTCAACCTTCAACCTTCAACCTTCAACCCCTACACCTTCAACTTCCAACCCCTCAAACTTCAACGTTTAACCTTCAACCTTCAACGTTCAACGCCTCAAACTTCAACCTTCAACCTTCAACCTTCAACCTTCAACCTCCAACCTGCAACCTTCAACCTTCAACCTTTCAACCTTCAACCCCCCTAACTTCAACCTTCAACCCCTCAACCTTCAACCCATCAACCTTTAACCTTCAACCCCTCAACCTTCAACCTTCAACCAGTAACCAGTAACTTAACCTTCAACCTTCAACCACTTAACCTTTAACCTTCAACCCCTCAATCTTCAGCCCAAACCTTCAACCCCTCAACCTTCATCCTTCAACACCTCAACCTTCAACCTTCAACCCCTCAACGTTCAACCTCCAACCTTCAACCCCTCAACCTTCAACCTTCAACCTTCAACCTTTAACCCCTCAACCTTCGATCTTCAACCCCTTAACCTTCAACCTTTAACCACTCAACCTTCAACTTTCATCCTTCAAGCCCTCAACTTTCAACCTTCAACCACCCAACCATCTATCTTTAACCCCTCTACCTAAGACCTTCAACCCCTTAACCTTTAACTTTCAAACACTCAGCCTTCAACCTTCTACCCCTCAACCTTCAACCTTCAACCTTCAACCCCTCAACCTTCAAACTTCAACCCCTCAACCTTCAACCTACAACCACTCAACCTTTAATCTTCAGACCCTCAACTTTCGACCCCTCAACCTTTATACTTCAGCCCCTCAATCTTTAACTTTCAACCCCTCAATCTTTAACCTTCAATGTTCCCCCCTTAACCTTCAACCTTCAACCCCTCAACGATCAACCTCCAACACCTCAACCTTCAATTCCTAAACCATCAATCTTAAACACTTCAACTTTGTACAATCAACCCCTCAACCTTCAACCTTCAACCTTCAACCCCTACACCTTCAACTTCCAACCCCTCAAATTTCAACGTTTAACCTTCAACCTTCAACGTTCAACGCCTCAAACTTCAACCTTCAACCTTCAACCTTCAACCTTCAACCTCCAACCTGCAACCTTCAACCTTCAACCTTTCAACCTTCAACCCCCCTAACTTCAACCTTCAACCCCTCAACCTTCAACCCATCAACCTTTAACCTTCAACCCCTCAACCTTCAACCTTCAACCCCTCAACCTTCAACCTCCAATCTTCAACCCCTCAACCTTCAACCTTCAACTCCTCAACCTACAACCTTCAACCCCTCAACCTTCAACCTCCAACTTTCAACCCCTCAACCTGCAACCTTCAACCTTTAACCCCTCAAGCTTCGACCTTCAACCTTCAACCCCTCAACCTTCAACCTTCAACTCCTTCAACATTCAACCTTTAACCTTCAACCACACAACTTTCAACCTTCAACTCCTTCAATCTTCAACCTTCAACCCCTCAACCTTCATCCTTCAACCCCTCAACCTTCAACGTTCAACGCCTCAACGTTCAACCTCCAACCTTCAACTCCTTCAACCTTCAACCTTTAACCACTCAACCTTCAACCTTCATCCTTCAAGCCCTCAACTTTCAACCTTCAACCACCCAACCATCTATCTTTAACCCCTCAACCTTCGACCTTCATAGCCTTAACCTTTAACTTTCAAACCCTCAACCTTCAACCTTCTACCCCTCAACCTGTAGCCTTCAACCAGTCAACCTTTAATCTTCAGTCCCTCAACTTTCAATCTTAAACCCCACAACCTTCAACCTTCAACCCCTCAACCATCAACCTTCAACTTCTCAACCTTCAACCTTCAACCCCTCAACCTTCAACTCCTAAACCTCCAACCTTAAACACCTCAACCTTCAACCTTCAAACCCTCAACCTTCAACCTTCAACTCCCCAACATTCAATCCCTCAATCTTCAACCTTCAACCACTAAACCTTTAACCTTCAACCTCTCAAGCTTCAACCTCATACCTTCAACCCCTCAATCTTCAACCTTCGACCCCTCAATATCCAACCCCTTAACCTTCAACCTTCAACTTCCCAACCTTTAACTTTCAAGCCCTCAACCTTCAACCTTCAACCCCTCTAACTTCAGCCTTCAACCCCTCAACCTTCAACCCATCAACCTTTAACCTTCAACAACTCAACCTGTAACCTTCAACCAGTCAACCTTCAATCTTCAGTCCCTCAACTTACAATCTTAAACCCCACAACCTTCAAAATTCAACCCCTCAATCATCAACCTTCAACTTCTCAACCTTCAACCTTCAACCCCTCAACCTTCAACTCCTAAACCTCCAACCTTAAACACCTCAACCTTCAACCTTCAAGCCCTCAACCTTCAACCTTCAACTCCCCAACATTCAGTCCCTCAACCTTCAACCTTCAACCACTTAACCTTTAACCTTCAACCTCTCAACCTTCAACCTTCAACCTTCAACCCCTCAATCTTCAACCTTCAACCTCTCAATATTCAACCCCTTAACCTTCAAACTTCAACTTCCCAACCTTCAACTTTCAAGCCCTCAACCTTCAAACTTCAACCCCTCTAACTTCAACCTTCAACCCCTCAACCTTCAACCCATCAACCTTTAACCTTCAACCCCTCAACCTTCAACCTTCAACTTCTCAACCTTCAACCTAAAACCTTCAACCCCTCAACCTTCAACCTTCAACTCCTCAACCTTCAACCTTCAACCCCTCAACCTTCAACCTCCAACCTTCAACCCCACAACCTTCAACATTCAACTCCTTCAACCTTCAAAATTCAACCCCTCAACCTTCGACCTTCAACCTTCAACCCCTCAACCTTCAACCTTCAACTCCTTCAACCTTCAATCTTTAACCTTCAACCCCTCAACTGTCAACCTTCAACTCCTTCAACCTTCAACCTTCAACCCCTCAATCTTCAACCTTCAACCCCTCAACTGTCAACCTTCAATTCCTTCAACCTTCAACCTTCAACTCCTTCAACCTTCAACCTTTAACCCCTCAACCTTCGATCTTCAACCGCTTAACCTTCAACTTTTAACCACTCGACCTTCAACCTTCATCCTTCAAGCCCTCAACTTTCAACCTTCAACCACCCAACCATTTATCTTTAACCCCTCAACCTTCGACCTTCAACCCCTTAACGTTTAACTTTCAAACCCTCAACCTTCAACCTTCTAAACCTCAACCTGTAACCTTCAACCAGTCAACCTTCAATCTTCAGTCTCTCAACTTTCAATCTTCAACCTCTCAACCATCAACCTTCAACTTCTCAACCTTCAACCTTCAACCCCTCAACCTTCAACTCCTAAACCTCCAACCTTAAACACCACAACCTTCAACCTTCAAGCCCTCAACCTTCAACCTTCAACCACTTAACCTTTAACCTTCAACCTCTCAACCTTCAACCTTCAACCTTCAACCCCTCAATCTTCAACCTTCAACCCCTCAATATTCAACCCCTTAACTTTCAACCTTCAACTTCCCAACCTTCAACTTTCAAGTCCTCAACCTTCAACCTTCAACCCCTCTAACTTCAACCTTCAACCCCTCAACCTTCAACCCATCAACCTTTAACCTTCAATCCCTCAACCTTCAACCTTCAACCCCTCAACCTTCAACCTTCAACCCCTCAACCTTCAACCTTCAACTCCTCAACCTTCAACCTTCAACCCCTCAACGTTCAACCTCCAACCTTCAACCCCTCAACCTTCAACCTTCAACTCCTTCAACCTTCAACCTTTA
The DNA here is from genome assembly GCA_958336395.1 of Ctenicera cuprea. Taxonomy (NCBI): domain Eukaryota; kingdom Metazoa; phylum Arthropoda; class Insecta; order Coleoptera; family Elateridae; genus Ctenicera; species Ctenicera cuprea. The sequence goes on from CATVIB010000193.1 coordinate 132,044, forward strand.
ACCAATCAACCTTCGACCTTCAACCTTCAACCCCTCAACCTTCAACCTTCAACTCCTTCAACCTTCAACCTTTAACCTTCAACCCCTCAACTTTCAACCTTCAACTCCTTCAACCTTCAACCTTCAACCCCTCAACCTTCATTATTCAACCCCTCAACCTTCAACCTTCAACCCCTCAACGTTCAACCTCCAACCTTCAACCCCTCAACCTTCAACCTTCAACTCCTTCAACCTTCAACCTTTAACCCCTCAACCTTCGACCTTCAACCTTCAACCCCTCAACCTTCAACCTTCAACTCCTAAACCTCCAACCTTAAACACCTCAACCTTCAACCTTCAAGCCCTCAACCTTCAACCTTCAAATCCCCAACATTCAGTCCCTCAACCTTCAACCTTCAACCACTTAACCTTTAACCTTCAACCTCTCAACCTTCAACCTTCAACCTTCAACCCCTCAATTTTCAACCTTCAACCCCTCAATATTCAACCCCTTAACCTTCAACCTTTAACTTCCCAACCTTTAACTTTCAAGCCCTCAACCTTCAACCTTCAACCCCTCTAACTTCAACCTTCAACCCCTCAACCTTCAACCCATCAACCTTTAACCTACAACCCCTCAACCTTCAACCTTCAACCCCTCAACCTTCAACATTCAACCCCTCAACCTTCAACCTTCAACTCCTCATCCTTCAACCTTCAACCTCTCAACGTTCAACCTCCAACCTTCAACCCCTCAACCCTCGACCTTCAACTCCTTCAACCTTCAACCTTTAACCCCTCAACCTTCGACCTTCAACCTTCAACCCCTCAACCTTCAACCTTCAACTCTTCCAACCTTCAACCTTTAACCTTCAACCTTTCAACTTTCAACCTTCAACTCCTTCAACCTTCAACCTTCAACCCTTCAACCTTCATCCTTCAACCCCTCAACCTTCAACCTTCAACCCCTCAACGTTCAACCTCCAACCTTCAACCCCTCAACCTTCAACCTTCAACTCCTTCAACCTTCAACCTTTAACCCCTCAACCTTCGACCTTCAACCTTCAACCCCCCAACCTTCAACCTTCAATTCCTTCAACCTTCAACCTTCAACCCTTTAACCTTCAACCCCTCAACTTTCAACCTTCAACTCCTTCAACCTTCAACCTTCAACCCATCAACCTTTAACCTTCAACCCCTCAACCTTCAACCTTCAACCCCTCAACCTTCAACCTTCAACCCCTCAACCTTCAACCTTCAACTCCTCAACCTTCAACCTTCAACCCCTCAACGTTCAACACCAACCTTCAACCCCTCAACCTTCAACCTTCAACTCCTTCAACCTTCAACCTTTAACCCCTGAACCTTCGACCTTCAACCTTCAACCCCTCAACCTTTAACCTTCAACTCCTAAACCTCCAACCTTAAACACCTCAACCTTCAACCTTCAAGCCCTCAACCTTCAACCTTCAAATCCCCAACATTCAGTCCCTCAACCTTCAACCTTCAACCACTTAACCTTTAACCTTCAACCTCTCAACCTTCAACCTTCAACCTTCAACCCCTCAATCTTCAACCTTCAACCCCTCAATATTCAACCCCTTAACCTTCAACCTTCAACTTCCCAACCTTCAACTTTCAAGCCCTCAACCTTCAACCTTCAACCCCTCTAACTTCAACCTTCAACCCCTCAACCTTCAACCCATCAACCTTTAACCTTCAACCCCTCAACCTTCAACCTTCAACCCCTCAACCTTCAACCTTCAACCCCTCAACCTGCAACCTTCAACTCATCAACCTTCAACCTTCAACCCGTCAACGTTCAACCTCCAACCTTCAACCCCTCAACCTTCAACCTTCAACCTTTAACCAATCAACCTTCGACTTTCAACCTTCAACCCCTCAACCTTCAACCTTCAAATCCCCAACATTCAGTCCCTCAACCTTCAACCTTCAACCACTTAACCTTTAACCTTCAACCTCTCAACCTTCAACCTTCAACCTTCAACCCCTCAATCTTCAACCTTCAACCCCTCAATATTCAACCCCTTAACCTTCAACCTTTAACTTCCCAACCTTTAACTTTCAAGCAATCAACCTTCAACCTTCAACCCCTCTAACTTCAACCTTCAACCCCTCAACCTTCAACCCATCAACATTTAACCTACAACCCCTCAACCTTCAACCTTCAACCTTCAACCCCTCAACCTTCAACATTCAACCCCTCAACCTTCAACCTTCAACTCCTCATCCTTCAACCTTCAACCCCTCAACGTTCAACCTCCAACCTTCAACCCCTCAACCTTCAACCTTCAACTCCTTCAACCTTCAACCTTTAACCCCTCAACCTTCGACCTTCAACCTTCAACCCCTCAACCTTCAACCTTCAACTCCTCCAACCTTCAACCTTTAACCTTCAACCCCTCAACTTTCAACCTTCAACTCCATCAACCTTCAACCTTCATCCTTCAACCCCTCAACCTTCAACCTTCAACCCCTCAACGTTCAACCTCCAACCTTCAACCCCTCAACCTTCAACCTTCAACTCCTTCAACCTTCAACCTTTAACCCCGCAACCTTCGACCTTCAACCTTCAACCCCTCAACCTTCAACCTTCAACTCCTTCAACCTTCAACACTTTAACCTTCAACCCCTCAACTTTCAACCTTCAACTCCTTCAACCTTCAACCTTCAACCCATCAACCTTTAACCTTCAACCCCTCAACCTTCAACCTTCAACCCCTAAACCTTCAACCTTCAACCCCTCAACCTTCAACCTTCAACTCCTCAACCTTCAACCTTCAACCCCTCAACGTTCAACCTCCAACCTTCAACCCCTCAACCTTCAACCTTCAACTCCTTCAACCTTCAACCTTTAACCCCTGAACCTTCGACCTTCAACCTTCAACCCCTCAACCTTCAACCTTCAACTCCTTCAACCTTCAACCTTTAACCCCTCAACCTTCGATCTTCAACCCCTTAACCTTCGACCTTCAACCCCTTCACCTTTAACTTTCAAACCCTCAACCTCCAACCTTCAACCCCTCAACCTTCAACCTTCAACTCCTTCAACCTTTAACCTTTAACCTTCAACCCCTCAACTTTCAACCTTCAACCCCTCAACCTTCAACCTTTCAACATTCACCCCCTCTAACTTCAACTTTCAACCCCTCAACCTTCAACCCATCAACCTTTAACCTTCAACCCTTCAACCTTCAACCTTCAACCCCTCAACCTTCAACCTCCAACCTTCAAACCCTCAACCTTCAACCTTCAGCCCCTCAACCTTCAACCTTCAACCTTCAACCCCTCAACCTTCAACCTTCAACTCCTTCAACCTTCAACCTTTAACCTTCAAACCCTCAACCTTCATCCTTCAACCCCTCAACCTTCAACCTACGACCCCTCAACGTTCAACCTCCAACCTTCAACCCCTCAACCTTCAACCTTCAACTCCTTCAACCTTCAACCTTTAATCCCCCAACCTTCGATCTTCAACCGCTTAACCTTCAACCTTTAACCATTCAACCTTCAACCTTCATCCTTCAAGCCCTCAACTTTCAACCTTCAACCACCCAACCATCTATCTTTAACCCCTCAACCTTCGACCTTCAACACCTTAAACTTTAACTTTCAAACCCTCAACCTTCAACCTTCTACCCCTCAACCTGTAACCTTCAACCAGTCAACCTTCAATCGTCAGTCCTTCAACTTTCAATCTTAAACCCCACAACATTCAACCTTCAACCCTTCAACCATCAACCTTCAACTTCTCAACCTTCAACCTTCAAGCCCTCAACCTTCAACCTTCAACTCCCCAACATTCAGTCCCTCAACATTCAACCTTCAACCACTTAACCTTTAACCTTCAACCTCTCAACCTTCAACCTTCAACCTTCAACCCCTCAATCTTCAACCTTCAACCCCTCACTATTCAACCCCTTAACCTTCAACCTTCAACTTCCCAACATTCAACTTTCAAGCCCTCAACCTTCAACCTTCAACCCCTCTAACTTCAACCTTCAACCCCTCAACCTTCAACCCATCAACCTTTAACCTTCAACCCCTCAACCTTCAACCTTCAACCCCTCAACCTTCAACCTGCAACCTTCAACCCCTCAACCTTCAACCTTCAACTCCTCAACCTTCAACCTTCAACCCCTCAACGTTCAACCTCCAACCTTCAACCCCTCAACCTTCAACCTTCAACTCCTTCAACCTTCAACCTTTAACCCCTCAACCTTCGACCTTCAACCTTCAACCCCTCAACCTTCAACCTTCAACTCCTAAACCTCCAACCTTAAACACCTCAACCTTCAACCTTCAAGCCCTCAACCTTCAACCTTCAAATCCCCAACATTCAGTCCCTCAACCTTCAACCTTCAACCACTTAACCTTTAACCTTCAACCTCTCAACCTTCAACCTTCAACCTTCAACCCCTCAATTTTCAACCTTCAACCCCTCAATATTCAACCCCTTAACCTTCAACCTTTAACTTCCCAACCTTTAACTTTCAAGCCCTCAACCTTCAACCTTCAACCCCTCTAACTTCAACCTTCAACCCCTCAACCTTCAACCCATCAACCTTTAACCTACAACCCCTCAACCTTCAACCTTCAACCCCTCAACCTTCAACATTCAACCCCTCAACCTTCAACCTTCAACTCCTCATCCTTCAACCTTCAACCTCTCAACGTTCAACCTCCAACCTTCAACCCCTCAACCCTCGACCTTCAACTCCTTCAACCTTCAACCTTTAACCCCTCAACCTTCGACCTTCAACCTTCAACCCCTCAACCTTCAACCTTCAACTCTTCCAACCTTCAACCTTTAACCTTCAACCTTTCAACTTTCAACCTTCAACTCCTTCAACCTTCAACCTTCAACCCTTCAACCTTCATCCTTCAACCCCTCAACCTTCAACCTTCAACCCCTCAACGTTCAACCTCCAACCTTCAACCCCTCAACCTTCAACCTTCAACTCCTTCAACCTTCAACCTTTAACCCCTCAACCTTCGACCTTCAACCTTCAACCCCCCAACCTTCAACCTTCAATTCCTTCAACCTTCAACCTTCAACCCTTTAACCTTCAACCCCTCAACTTTCAACCTTCAACTCCTTCAACCTTCAACCTTCAACCCATCAACCTTTAACCTTCAACCCCTCAACCTTCAACCTTCAACCCCTCAACCTTCAACCTTCAACCCCTCAACCTTCAACCTTCAACTCCTCAACCTTCAACCTTCAACCCCTCAACGTTCAACACCAACCTTCAACCCCTCAACCTTCAACCTTCAACTCCTTCAACCTTCAACCTTTAACCCCTGAACCTTCGACCTTCAACCTTCAACCCCTCAACCTTTAACCTTCAACTCCTAAACCTCCAACCTTAAACACCTCAACCTTCAACCTTCAAGCCCTCAACCTTCAACCTTCAAATCCCCAACATTCAGTCCCTCAACCTTCAACCTTCAACCACTTAACCTTTAACCTTCAACCTCTCAACCTTCAACCTTCAACCTTCAACCCCTCAATCTTCAACCTTCAACCCCTCAATATTCAACCCCTTAACCTTCAACCTTCAACTTCCCAACCTTCAACTTTCAAGCCCTCAACCTTCAACCTTCAACCCCTCTAACTTCAACCTTCAACCCCTCAACCTTCAACCCATCAACCTTTAACCTTCAACCCCTCAACCTTCAACCTTCAACCCCTCAACCTTCAACCTTCAACCCCTCAACCTGCAACCTTCAACTCATCAACCTTCAACCTTCAACCCGTCAACGTTCAACCTCCAACCTTCAACCCCTCAACCTTCAACCTTCAACCTTTAACCAATCAACCTTCGACCTTCAACCTTCAACCCCTCAACCTTCAACCTTCAAATCCCCAACATTCAGTCCCTCAACCTTCAACCTTCAACCACTTAACCTTTAACCTTCAACCTCTCAACCTTCAACCTTCAACCTTCAACCCCTCAATCTTCAACCTTCAACCCCTCAATATTCAACCCCTTAACCTTCAACCTTTAACTTCCCAACCTTTAACTTTCAAGCAATCAACCTTCAACCTTCAACCCCTCTAACTTCAACCTTCAACCCCTCAACCTTCAACCCATCAACATTTAACCTACAACCCCTCAACCTTCAACCTTCAACCTTCAACCCCTCAACCTTCAACATTCAACCCCTCAACCTTCAACCTTCAACTCCTCATCCTTCAACCTTCAACCCCTCAACGTTCAACCTCCAACCTTCAACCCCTCAACCTTCAACCTTCAACTCCTTCAACCTTCAACCTTTAACCCCTCAACCTTCGACCTTCAACCTTCAACCCCTCAACCTTCAACCTTCAACTCCTCCAACCTTCAACCTTTAACCTTCAACCCCTCAACTTTCAACCTTCAACTCCATCAACCTTCAACCTTCATCCTTCAACCCCTCAACCTTCAACCTTCAACCCCTCAACGTTCAACCTCCAACCTTCAACCCCTCAACCTTCAACCTTCAACTCCTTCAACCTTCAACCTTTAACCCCGCAACCTTCGACCTTCAACCTTCAACCCCTCAACCTTCAACCTTCAACTCCTTCAACCTTCAACACTTTAACCTTCAACCCCTCAACTTTCAACCTTCAACTCCTTCAACCTTCAACCTTCAACCCATCAACCTTTAACCTTCAACCCCTCAACCTTCAACCTTCAACCCCTAAACCTTCAACCTTCAACCCCTCAACCTTCAACCTTCAACTCCTCAACCTTCAACCTTCAACCCCTCAACGTTCAACCTCCAACCTTCAACCCCTCAACCTTCAACCTTCAACTCCTTCAACCTTCAACCTTTAACCCCTGAACCTTCGACCTTCAACCTTCAACCCCTCAACCTTCAACCTTCAACTCCTTCAACCTTCAACCTTTAACCCCTCAACCTTCGATCTTCAACCCCTTAACCTTCGACCTTCAACCCCTTCACCTTTAACTTTCAAACCCTCAACCTCCAACCTTCAACCCCTCAACCTTCAACCTTCAACTCCTTCAACCTTTAACCTTTAACCTTCAACCCCTCAACTTTCAACCTTCAACCCCTCAACCTTCAACCTTTCAACATTCACCCCCTCTAACTTCAACTTTCAACCCCTCAACCTTCAACCCATCAACCTTTAACCTTCAACCCTTCAACCTTCAACCTTCAACCCCTCAACCTTCAACCTCCAACCTTCAAACCCTCAACCTTCAACCTTCAGCCCCTCAACCTTCAACCTTCAACCTTCAACCCCTCAACCTTCAACCTTCAACTCCTTCAACCTTCAACCTTTAACCTTCAAACCCTCAACCTTCATCCTTCAACCCCTCAACCTTCAACCTACGACCCCTCAACGTTCAACCTCCAACCTTCAACCCCTCAACCTTCAACCTTCAACTCCTTCAACCTTCAACCTTTAATCCCCCAACCTTCGATCTTCAACCGCTTAACCTTCAACCTTTAACCATTCAACCTTCAACCTTCATCCTTCAAGCCCTCAACTTTCAACCTTCAACCACCCAACCATCTATCTTTAACCCCTCAACCTTCGACCTTCAACGCCTTAAACTTTAACTTTCAAACCCTCAACCTTCAACCTTCTACCCCTCAACCTGTAACCTTCAACCAGTCAACCTTCAATCGTCAGTCCTTCAACTTTCAATCTTAAACCCCACAACATTCAACCTTCAACCCTTCAACCATCAACCTTCAACTTCTCAACCTTCAACCTTCAAGCCCTCAACCTTCAACCTTCAACTCCCCAACATTCAGTCCCTCAACATTCAACCTTCAACCACTTAACCTTTAACCTTCAACCTCTCAACCTTCAACCTTCAACCTTCAACCCCTCAATCTTCAACCTTCAACCCCTCACTATTCAACCCCTTAACCTTCAACCTTCAACTTCCCAACATTCAACTTTCAAGCCCTCAACCTTCAACCTTCAACCCCTCTAACTTCAACCTTCAACCCCTCAACCTTCAACCCATCAACCTTTAACCTTCAACCCCTCAACCTTCAACCTTCAACCCCTCAACCTTCAACCTGCAACCTTCAACCCCTCAACCTTCAACCTTCAACTCCTCAACCTTCAACCTTCAACCCCTCAACCTTCAACCTCCAACCTTCAACCCCTCAACCTTCAACCTTCAACTCCTTCAACCTTCAACCTTTAACCCCTCAACCTTCGACCTTCAACCCCTCAACCTTCAACCTTCAACTCCTTCAACCTTCAACCTTTAACCTTCAACCCCTCAACTTTCAACCTTCAAATCCTTCAACCTTCAACCTTCAACCCCTCAACCTTCATCCTTCAACCCCTCAACCTTCAACCTTCAACCCCTCAACGTTCAACCTCCAACCTTCAATCCCTCAACCTTCAACCTTCAACCTGTCAGACTTCAACATTTAACTCCCCAACATTCAGTAACTTAACCTTCAACCTTCAACCACTTAACCTTTAACCTTCAACCCCTCAATCTTCAGCCTCAAACCTTCAACCCCTCAACCTTCATCCTTCAACACCTCAACCTTCAACCTTCAACCCCTCAACGTTCAACCTCCAACCTTCAACCCCTCAACCTTCAACCTTCAACCTTCAACCTTTAACCCCTCAACCTTCGATCTTCAACCCCTTAACCTTCAACCTTTAACCACTCAACCTTCAACTTTCATCCTTCAAGCCCTCAACTTTCAACCTTCAACCACCCAACCATCTATCTTTAACCCCTCTACCTTAGACCTTCAACCCCTTAACCTTTAACTTTCAAACACTCAGCCTTCAACCTTCTACCCCTCAACCTTCAACCTTCAACCTTCAACCCCTCAACCTTCAAACTTCAACCCCTCAACCTTCAACCTACAACCACTCAACCTTTAATCTTCAGACCCTCAACTTTCGACCCCTTAACCTTTATACTTCAGCCCCTCAATCTTTAACTTTCAACCCCTCAATCTTTAACCTTCAATGTTCCCCCTTAACCTTCAACCTTCAACCCCTCAACGATCAACCTCCAACACCTCAACCTTCAACCTTCAACCCCTCAACCTTCAATTCCTAAACCATCAATCTTAAACACTTCAACTTTGTACAATCAACTCCTCAACCTTCAACCTTCAACCTTCAACCCCTACACCTTCAACTTCCAACCCCTCAAACTTCAACCTTCAACCTTCAACCTTCAACCCCTACACCTTCAACTTCCAACCTCTCAACCTTCAACCTTCAACCTTCAACCCCTCAATCTTCAACCTTCAACCTCTCAATATTCAACCCCTTAACCTTCAAACTTCAACTTCCCAACCTTCAACTTTCAAGCCCTCAACCTTCAACCTTCCACCCCTCTAACTTTAACCTTCAACCCCTCAACCTTCAACCCATCAACCTTTAACCTTCAACCCCTCAACCTTCAACCTTCAACCCCTCAACCTTCAACCTCCAACCTTCAACCCCTCAACCTTCAACCTTCAACTCCTCAACCTTCAACCTTCAACCCCTCAACCTTCAACCTCCAACCCTCAACCCCACAACCTTCAACATTCAACTCCTTCAACCTTCAAAATTCAACCCCTCAACCTTCGACCTTCAACCTTCAACCCCTCAACCTTCAACCTTCAACTCCCCAACATTCAGTCCCTCAACTTTCAACCTTCAACTTCTCAACCTTCATCCTTCAAGCCCTCAACTTTCAACCTTCAACTTCCCAACATTCAACTTTCAAGCCCTCAACCTTCAACCTTCAACCCCTCTAACTTCAACCTTCAACCCCTCAACCTTCAACCTTCAACCCCTCAACCTTCAACCTGCAACCTTCAACCCCTCAACCTTCAACCTTCAACTCCTCAACCTTCAACCTTCAACCCCTCAACCTTCAACCTCCAACCTTCAACCCCTCAACCTTCAACCTTCAACTCCTTCAACCTTCAACCTTTAACCCCTCAACCTTCGACCTTCAACCCCTCAACCTTAAACCTTCAACTCCTTCAACCTTCAACCTTTAACCTTCAACCCCTCAACTTTCAATCTTCAAATCCTTCAACCTTCAACCCCTCAACCTTCATCCTTTAACCCCTCAACCTTCAACCTTCAACCCCTCAACGTTCAACCTCCAACCTTCAACCCCTCAACCTTCAACCTTCAACCTGTCAGACTTCAACATTTAACTCTCCAACATTCAGTAACTTAACCTTCAACCTTCAACCACTTAACCTTTAACCTTCAACCCCCCAATCTTCAGCCCAAACCTTCAACCCCTCAACCTTCATCCTTCAACACCTCAACCTTCAACCTTCAACCCCTCAACGTTCAACCTCCAACCTTCAACCCCTCAACCTTCAACCTTCAACCTTCAACCTTTAACCCCTCAACCTTCGATCTTCAACCCCTTAACCTTCAACCTTTAACCACTCAACCTTCAACTTTCATCCTTCAAGCCCTCAACTTTCAACCTTCAACCACCCAACCATCTATCTTTAACCCCTCTACCTTAGACCTTCAACCCCTTAACCTTTAACTTTCAAACACTCAGCCTTCAACCTTCTACCCCTCAACCTTCAACCTTCAACCTTCAACCCCTCAACCTTCAAACTTCAACCCCTCAACCTTCAACCTACAACCACTCAACCTTTAATCTTCAGACCCTCAACTTTCGACCCCTCAACCTTTATACTTCAGCCCCTCAATCTTTAACTTTCAACCCCTCAATCTTTAACCTTCAATGTTCCCCCCTTAACCTTCAACCTTCAACCCCTCAACGATCAACCTCCAACACCTCAACCTTCAACCTTCAACCCCTCAACCTTCAATTCCTAAATTATCAATCTTAAACACTTCAACTTTGTACAATCAACCCCTCAACCTTCAACCTTCAACCTTCAACCCCTACACCTTCAACTTCCAACCCCTCAAACTTCAACGTTTAACCTTCAACCTTCAACGTTCAACGCCTCAAACTTCAACCTTCAACCTTCAACCTTCAACCTTCAACCTCCAACCTGCAACCTTCAACCTTCAACCTTTCAACCTTCAACCCCCCTAACTTCAACCTTCAACCCCTCAACCTTCAACCCATCAACCTTTAACCTTCAACCCCTCAACCTTCAACCTTCAACCCCTCAACCTTCAACCTCCAATCTTCAACCCCTCAACCTTCAACCTTCAACTCCTCAACCTTCAACCTTCAACCCCTCAACCTTCAACCTCCAACCTTCAACCCCTCAACCTGCAACCTTCAACCTTTAACCCCTCAAGCTTCGACCTTCAACCTTCAACCCCTCAACCTTCAACCTTCAACTCCTTCAACATTCAACCTTTAACCTTCAACCCCACAACTTTCAACCTTCAACTCCTTCAATCTTCAACCTTCAACCCCTCAACCTTCATCCTTCAACCCCTCAACCTTCAACGTTCAACGCCTCAACGTTCAACCTCCAACCTTCAACTCCTTCAACCTTCAACCTTTAACCACTCAACCTTCAACCTTCATCCTTCAAGCCCTCAACTTTCAACCTTCAACCACCCAACCATCTATCTTTAACCCCTCAACCTTCGACCTTCATAGCCTTAACCTTTAACTTTCAAACCCTCAACCTTCAACCTTCTACCCCTCAACCTGTAGCCTTCAACCAGTCAACCTTTAATCTTCAGTCCCTCAACTTTCAATCTTAAACCCCACAACCTTCAACTTTCAACCCCTCAACCATCAACCTTCAACTTCTCAACCTTCAACCTTCAACCCCTCAACCTTCAACTCCTAAACCTCCAACCTTAAACACCTCAACCTTCAACCTTCAAACCATCAACCTTCAACCTTCAACTCCCCAACATTCAATCCCTCAATCTTCAACCTTCAACCAGTAAACCTTTAACCTTCAACCTCTCAAGCTTCAACCTCATACCTTCAACCCCTCAATCTTCAACCTTCGACCCCTCAATATCCAACCCCTTAACCTTCAACCTTCAACTTCCCAACCTTTAACTTTCAAGCCCTCAACCTTCAACCTTCAACCCCTCTAACTTCAGCCTTCAACCCCTCAACCTTCAACCCATCAAACTTTAACCTTCAACCCCTCAACCTGTAACCTTCAACCAGTCAACCTTCAATCTTCAGTCCCTCAACTTACAATCTTAAACCCCACAACCTTCAAAATTCAACCCCTCAACCATCAACCTTCAACTTCTCAACCTTCAACCTTCAACCCCTCAACCTTCAACTCCTAAACCTCCAACCTTAAACACCTCAACCTTCAACCTTCAAGCCCTCAACCTTCAACCTTCAACTCCCCAACATTCAGTCCCTCAACCTTCAACCTTCAACCACTTAACCTTTAACCTTCAAGCTCTCAACCTTCAACCTTCAACCTTCAACCCCTCAATCTTCAACCTTCAACCTCTCAATATTCAACCCCTTAACCTTCAAACTTCAACTTCCCAACCTTCAACTTTCAAGCCCTCAACCTTCAAACTTCAACCCCTCTAACTTCAACCTTCAACCCCTCAACCTTCAACCCATCAACCTTTAACCTTCAACCCCTCAACCTTCAACCTTCAACCCCTCAACCTTCAACCTAAAACCTTCAACCCCTCAACCTTCAACCTTCAACTCCTCAACCTTCAACCTTCAACCCCTCAACCTTCAACCTCCAACCTTCAACCCCACAACCTTCAACATTCAACTCCTTCAACCTTCAAAATTCAACCCCTCAACCTTCGACCTTCAACCTTCAACCCCTCAACCTTCAACCTTCAACTCCTTCAACCTTCAACCTTTAACCTTCAACCCCTCAACTGTCAACCTTCAACTCCTTCAACCTTCAACCTTCAACCCCTCAATCTTCAACCTTCAACCCCTCAACTGTCAACCTTCAATTCCTTCAACCTTCAACCTTCAACTCCTTCAACCTTCAACCTTTAACCCCTCAACCTTCGATCTTCAACCGCTTAACCTTCAACTTTTAACCACTCGACCTTCAACCTTCATCCTTCAAGCCCTCAACTTTCAACCTTCAACCACCCAACCATTTATCTTTAACCCCTCAACCTTCGACCTTCAACCCCTTAACGTTTAACTTTCAAACCCTCAACCTTCAACCTTCTAAACCTCAACCTGTAACCTTCAACCAGTCAACCTTCAATCTTCAGTCTCTCAACTTTCAATCTTCAACCTCTCAACCATCAACCTTCAACTTCTCAACCTTCAACCTTCAACCCCTCAACCTTCAACTCCTAAACCTCCAACCTTAAACACCACAACCTTCAACCTTCAAGCCCTCAACCTTCAACCTTCAACCACTTAACCTTTAACCTTCAACCTCTCAACCTTCAACCTTCAACCTTCAACCCCTCAATCTTCAACCTTCAACCCCTCAATATTCAACCCCTTAACTTTCAACCTTCAACTTCCCAACCTTCAACTTTCAAGTCCTCAACCTTCAACCTTCAACCCCTCTAACTTCAACCTTCAACCCCTCAACCTTCAACCCATCAACCTTTAACCTTCAACCCCTCAACCTTCAACCTTCAACCCCTCAACCTTCAACCTTCAACCCCTCAACCTTCAACCTTCAACTCCTCAACCTTCAACCTTCAACCCCTCAACGTTCAACCTCCAACCTTCAACCCCTCAACCTTCAACCTTCAACTCCTTCAACCTTCAACCTTTAACCAATCAACCTTCGACCTTCAACCTTCAACCCCTCAACCTTCAACCTTCAACTCCTTCAACCTTCAACCTTTAACCTTCAACCCCTCAACTTTCAACCTTCAACTCCTTCAACCTTCAACCTTCAACCCCTCAACCTTCATTATTCAACCCCTCAACCTTCAACCTTCAACCCCTCAACGTTCAACCTCCAACCTTCAACCCCTCAACCTTCAACCTTCAACTCCTTCAACCTTCAACCTTTAACCCCTCAACCTTCGACCTTCAACCTTCAACCCCTCAACCTTCAACCTTCAACTCCTAAACCTCCAACCTTAAACACCTCAACCTTCAACCTTCAAGCCCTCAACCTTCAACCTTCAAATCCCCAACATTCAGTCCCTCAACCTTCAACCTTCAACCACTTAACCTTTAACCTTCAACCTCTCAACCTTCAACCTTCAACCTTCAACCCCTCAATTTTCAACCTTCAACCCCTCAATATTCAACCCCTTAACCTTCAACCTTTAACTTCCCAACCTTTAACTTTCAAGCCCTCAACCTTCAACCTTCAACCCCTCTAACTTCAACCTTCAACCCCTCAACCTTCAACCCATCAACCTTTAACCTACAACCCCTCAACCTTCAACCTTCAACCCCTCAACCTTCAACATTCAACCCCTCAACCTTCAACCTTCAACTCCTCATCCTTCAACCTTCAACCTCTCAACGTTCAACCTCCAACCTTCAACCCCTCAACCCTCGACCTTCAACTCCTTCAACCTTCAACCTTTAACCCCTCAACCTTCGACCTTCAACCTTCAACCCCTCAACCTTCAACCTTCAACTCTTCCAACCTTCAACCTTTAACCTTCAACCCTTCAACTTTCAACCTTCAACTCCTTCAACCTTCAACCTTCAACCCTTCAACCTTCATCCTTCAACCCCTCAACCTTCAACCTTCAACCCCTCAACGTTCAACCTCCAACCTTCAACCCCTCAACCTTCAACCTTCAACTCCTTCAACCTTCAACCTTTAACCCCTCAACCTTCGACCTTCAACCTTCAACCCCCCAACCTTCAACCTTCAATTCCTTCAACCTTCAACCTTCAACCCTTTAACCTTCAACCCCTCAACTTTCAACCTTCAACTCCTTCAACCTTCAACCTTCAACCCATCAACCTTTAACCTTCAACCCCTCAACCTTCAACCTTCAACCCGTCAACCTTCAACCTTCAACCCCTCAACCTTCAACCTTCAACTCCTCAACCTTCAACCTTCAACCCCTCAACGTTCAACACCAACCTTCAACCCCTCAACCTTCAACCTTCAACTCCTTCAACCTTCAACCTTTAACCCCTGAACCTTCGACCTTCAACCTTCAACCCCTCAACCTTTAACCTTCAACTCCTAAACCTCCAACCTTAAACACCTCAACCTTCAACCTTCAAGCCCTCAACCTTCAACCTTCAAATCCCCAACATTCAGTCCCTCAACCTTCAACCTTCAACCACTTAACCTTTAACCTTCAACCTCTCAACCTTCAACCTTCAACCTTCAACCCCTCAATCTTCAACCTTCAACCCCTCAATATTCAACCCCTTAACCTTCAACCTTCAACTTCCCAACCTTCAACTTTCAAGCCCTCAACCTTCAACCTTCAACCCCTCTAACTTCAACCTTCAACCCCTCAACCTTCAACCCATCAACCTTTAACCTTCAACCCCTCAACCTTCAACCTTCAACCCCTCAACCTTCAACCTTCAACCCCTCAACCTGCAACCTTCAACTCCTCAACCTTCAACCTTCAACCCGTCAACGTTCAACCTCCAACCTTCAACCCCTCAACCTTCAACCTTCAACCTTTAACCAATCAACCTTCGACCTTCAACCTTCAACCCCTCAACCTTCAACCTTCAACTCCTTCAACCTTCAACCTCTAACCTTCAACCCCTCAACTTTCAACCTTCAACTCCTTCAACCTTCAACCTTCAACCCCTCAACCTTCATCCTTCAACCCCTCAACCTTCAACCTTCAACCCCTCAACGTTCAACCTCCAACCTTCAACCCCTCAACCTTCAACCTTCAACTCCTTCAACCTTCAACCTTTAACCCCTCAACCTTCGACCTTCAACCTTCAACCCCTCAACCTTCAACCTTCAACTCCTAAACCTCCAACCTTAAACACCTCAACCTTCAACCTTCAAGCCCTCAACCTTCAACCTTCAAATCCCCAACATTCAGTCCCTCAACCTTCAACCTTCAACCACTTAACCTTTAACCTTCAACCTCTCAACCTTCAACCTTCAACCTTCAACCCCTCAATCTTCAACCTTCAACCCCTCAATATTCAACCCCTTAACCTTCAACCTTTAACTTCCCAACCTTTAACTTTCAAGCAATCAACCTTCAACCTTCAACCCCTCTAACTTCAACCTTCAACCCCTCAACCTTCAACCCATCAACATTTAACCTACAACCCCTCAACCTTCAACCTTCAACCCCTCAACCTTCAACATTCAACCCCTCAACCTTCAACCTTCAACTCCTCATCCTTCAACCTTCAACCCCTCAACGTTCAACCTCCAACCTTCAACCCCTCAACCTTCAACCTTCAACTCCTTCAACCTTCAACCTTTAACCCCTCAACCTTCGACCTTCAACCTTCAACCCCTCAAACTTCAACCTTCAACTCCTCCAACCTTCAACCTTTAACCTTCAACCCCTCAACTTTCAACCTTCAACTCCATAAACCTTCAACCTTCAACCCCTCAACCTTCATCCTTCAACCCCTCAACCTTCAACCTTCAACCCCTCAACCTTCAACCTCCAACCTTCAACCCCTCAACCTTCAACCTTCAACTCCTTCAACCTTCAACCTTTAACCCCGCAACCTTCGACCTTCAACCTTCAACCCCTCAACCTTCAACCTTCAACTCCTTCAACCTTCAACACTTTAACCTTCAACCCCTCAACTTTCAACCTTCAACTCCTTCAACCTTCAACCTTCAACCCATCAACCTTTAACCTTCAACCCCTCAACCTTCAACCTTCAACCCCTCCACCTTCAACCTTCAACCCCTCAACCTTCAACCTTCAACTCCTCAACCTTCAACCTTCAACCCCTCAACGTTCAACCTCCAACCTTCAACCCCTCAACCTTCAACCTTCAACTCCTTCAACCTTCAACCTTTAACCCCTGAACCTTCGACCTTCAACCTTCAACCCCTCAACCTTCAACCTTCAACTCCTTCAACCTTCAACCTTTAACCCCTCAACCTTCGATCTTCAACCCCTTAACCTTCGACCTTCAACCCCTTCACCTTTAACTTTCAAACCCTCAACCTCCAACCTTCAACCCATCAACTTTCAACCTTCAACTCCTTCAACCTTTAACCTTTAACCTTCAACCCCTCAACTTTCAACCTTCAACCCCTCAACCTTCAACCTTTCAACATTCACCCCCTCTAACTTCAACCTTCAACCCCTCAACCTTCAACCCATCAACCTTTAACCTTCAACCCCTCAACCTTCAACCTTCAACCCCTCAACCTTCAACCTCCAACCTTCAAACCCTCAACCTTCAACCTTCAGCCCCTCAACCTTCAACCTTCAACCTTCAACCCCTCAACCTTCAACCTTCAACTCCTTCAACCTTCAACCTTTAACCTTCAAACCCTCAACCTTCATCCTTCAACCCCTCAACATTCAACCTACGACCCCTCAACGTTCAACCTCCAACCTTCAACCCCTCAACCTTCAACCTTCAACTCCTTCAATCTTCAACCTTTAATCCCCCAACCTTCGATCTTCAACCGCTTAACCTTCAACCTTTAACCATTCAACCTTCAACCTTCATCCTTCAAGCCCTCAACTTTCAACCTTCAACCACCCAACCATCTATCTTTAACCCCTCAACCTTCGACTTTCAACGCCTTAAACTTTAACTTTCAAACCCTCAACCTTCAACCTTCTACCCCTCAACCTGTAACCTTCAACCAGTCAACCTTCAATCTTCAGTCCTTCAACTTTCAATCTTAAACCCCACAACATTCAACCTTCAACCCTTCAACCATCAACATTCAACTTCTCAACCTTCAACCTTCAAGCCCTCAACCTTCAACCTTCAACTCCCCAACATTCAGTCCCTCAACATTCAACCTTCAACCACTTAACCTTTAACCTTCAACCTCTCAACCTTCAACCTTCAACCTTCAACCCCTCAATCTTCAACCTTCAACCCCTCACTATTCAACCCCTTAACCTTCAACCTTCAACTTCCCAACATTCAACTTTCAAGCCCTCAACCTTCAACCTTCAACCCCTCTAACTTCAACCTTCAACCCCTCAACCTTCAACCCATCAACCTTTAACCTTCAACCCCTCAACCTTCAACCTTCAACCCCTCAACCTTCAACCTGCAACCTTCAATCCCTCAACCTTCAACCTTCAACTCCTCAACCTTCAACCTTCAACCCCTCAACCTTCAACCTCCAACCTTCAACCCCTCAACCTTCAACCTTCAACTCCTTCAACCTTCAACCTTTAACCCCTCAACCTTCAACCTTCAACCCCTACACCTTCAACTTCCAACCTCTCAACCTTCAACCTTCAACCTTCAACCCCTCAATCTTCAACCTTCAACCTCTCAATATTCAACCCCTTAACCTTCAAACTTCAACTTCCCAACCTTCAACTTTCAAGCCCTCAACCTTCAACCTTCCACCCCTCTAACTTTAACCTTCAACCCCTCAACCTTCAACCCATCAACCTTTAACCTTCAACCCCTCAACCTTCAACCTTCAACCCCTCAACCTTCAACCTCCAACCTTCAACCCCTCAACCTTCAACCTTCAACTCCTCAACCTTCAACCTTCAACCCCTCAACCTTCAACCTCCAACCCTCAACCCCGCAACCTTCAACATTCAACTCCTTCAACCTTCAAAATTCAACCCCTCAACCTTCGACCTTCAACCTTCAACCCCTCAACTTTCAACCTTCAACTTCTCAACCTTCATCCTTCAAGCCCTCAACTTTCAACCTTCAACTTCCCAACATTCAACTTTCAAGCCCTCAACCTTCAACCTTCAACCCCTCTAACTTCAACCTTCAACCCCTCAACCTTCAACCTTCAACCCCTCAACCTTCAACCTGCAACCTTCAACCCCTCAACCTTCAACCTTCAACTCCTCAACCTTCAACCTTCAACCCCTCAACCTTCAACCTCCAACCTTCAACCCCTCAACCTTCAACCTTCAACTCCTTCAACCTTCAACCTTTAACCCCTCAACCTTCGACCTTCAACCCCTCAACCTTAAACCTTCAACTCCTTCAACCTTCAACCTTTAACCTTCAACCCCTCAACTTTCAACCTTCAAATCCTTCAACCTTCAACCCCTCAACCTTCATCCTTTAACCCCTCAACCTTCAACCTTCAACCCCTCAACGTTCAACCTCCAACCTTCAACCCCTCAACCTTCAACCTTCAACCTGTCAGACTTCAACATTTAACTCCCCAACATTCAGTAACTTAACCTTCAACCTTCAACCACTTAACCTTTAACCTTCAACCCCTCAATCTTCAGCCAAACCTTCAACCCCTCAACCTTCATCCTTCAACACCTCAACCTTCAACCTTCAACCCCTCAACGTTCAACCTCCAACCTTCAACCCCTCAACCTTCAACCTTCAACCTTCAACCTTTAACCCCTCAACCTTCGATCTTCAACCCCTTAACCTTCAACCTTTAACCACTCAACCTTCAACTTTCATCCTTCAAGTCCTCAACTTTCAACCTTCAACCACCCAACCATCTATCTTTAACCCCTCTACCTTAGACCTTCAACCCCTTAACCTTTAACTTTCAAACACTCAGCCTTCAACCTTCTACCCCTCAACCTTCAACCTTCAACCTTCAACCCCTCAACCTTCAAACTTCAACCCCTCAACCTTCAACCTACAACGACTCAACCTTTAATCTTCAGACCCTCAACTTTCGACCCCTCAACCTTTATACTTCAGCCCCTCAATCTTTAACTTTCAACCCCTCAATCTTTAACCTTCAATGTTCCCCCCTTAACCTTCAACCTTCAACCCCTCAACGATCAACGTCCAACACCTCAACCTTCAACCTTCAACCCCTCAACCTTCAATTCCTAAACCATCAATCTTAAACACTTCAACTTTGTACAATCAACCCCTCAACCTTCAACCTTCAACCTTCAACCCCTACACCTTCAACTTCCAACCCCTCAAACTTCAACGTTTAACCTTCAACCTTCAACGTTCAACGCCTCAAACTTCAACCTTCAACCTTCAACCTTCAACCTTCAACCTCCAACCTGCAACCTTCAACCTTCAACCTTTCAACCTTCAACCCCCCTAACTTCAACCTTCAACCCCTCAACCTTCAACCCATCAACCTTTAACCTTCAACCCCTCAACCTTCAACCTTCAACCCTTCAACCTTCAACCACCAATCTTCAACCCCTCAACCTTCAACCTTCAACTCCTCAACCTTCAACCTTCAACCCCTCAACCTTCAACCTCCAACCTTCAACCCCTCAACCTGCAACCTTCAACCTTTAACCCCTCAAGCTTCGACCTTCAACCTTCAACCCCTCAACCTTCAACCTTCAACTCCTTCAACATTCAACCTTTAACCTTCAACCCCACAACTTTCAACCTTCAACTCCTTCAATCTTCAACCTTCAACCCCTCAACCTTCATCCTTCAACCCCTCAACCTTCAACGTTCAACGCCTCAACGTTCAACCTCCAACCTTCAACTCCTTCAACCTTCAACCTTTAACCACTCAACCTTCAACCTTCATCCTTCAAGCCCTCAACTTTCAACCTTCAACCACCCAACCATCTATCTTTAACCCCTCAACCTTCGACCTTCATAGCCTTAACCTTTAACTTTCAAACCCTCAACCTTCAACCTTCTAGCCCTCAACCTGTAGCCTTCAACCAGTCAACCTTTAATCTTCAGTCCCTCAACTTTCAATCTTAAACCCCACAACCTTCAACCTTCAACCCCTCAACCATCAACCTTCAACTTCTCAACCTTCAACCTTCAACCCCTCAACCTTCAACTCCTAAACCTCCAACCTTAAACACCTCAACCTTCAACCTTCAAACCCTCAACCTTCAACCTTCAACTCCCCAACATTCAATCCCTCAATCTTCAACCTTCAACCACTAAACCTTTAACCTTCAACCTCTCAAGCTTCAACCTCATACCTTCAACCCCTCAATCTTCAACCTTCGACCCCTCAATATCCAACCCCTTAACCTTCAACCTTCAACTTCCCAACCTTTAACTTTCAAGCCCTCAACCTTCAACCTTCAACCCCTCTAACTTCAGCCTTCAACCCCTCAACCTTCAACCCATCAACCTTTAACCTTCAACCCCTCAACCTGTAACCTTCAACCAGTCAACCTTCAATCTTCAGTCCCTCAACTTACAATCTTAAACCCCACAACCTTCAAAATTCAACCCCTCAACCATCAACCTTCAACTTCTCAACCTTCAACCTTCAACCCCTCAACCTTCAACTCCTAAACCTCCAACCTTAAACACCTCAACCTTCAACCTTCAAGCCCTCAACCTTCAACCTTCAACTCCCCAACATTCAGTCCCTCAACCTTCAACCTTCAACCACTTAACCTTTAACCTTCAACGTCTCAACCTTCAACCTTCAACCTTCAACCCCTCAATCTTCAACCTTCAACCTCTCAATATTCAACCCCTTAACCTTCAAACTTCAACTTCCCAACCTTCAACTTTCAAGCCCTCAACCTTCAAACTTCAACCCCTCTAACTTCAACCTTCAACCCCTCAACCTTCAACCCATCAACCTTTAACCTTCAACCCCTCAACCTTCAACCTTCAACCCCTCAACCTTCAACCTAAAACCTTCAACCCCTCAACCTTCAACCTTCAACTCCTCAACCTTCAACCTTCAACCCCTCAACCTTCAACCTCCAACCTTCAACCCCACAACCTTCAACATTCAACTCCTTCAACCTTCAAAATTCAACCCCTCAACCTTCGACCTTCAACCTTCAACCCCTCAACCTTCAACCTTCAACTCCTTCAACCTTCAACCTTTAACCTTCAACCCCTCAACTGTCAACCTTCAACTCCTTCAACCTTCAACCTTCAACCCCTCAATCTTCAACCTTCAACCCCTCAACTGTCAACCTTCAATTCCTTCAACCTTCAACCTTCAACTCCTTCAACCTTCAACCTTTAACCCCTCAACCTTCGATCTTCAACCGCTTAACCTTCAACTTTTAACCACTCGACCTTCAACCTTCATCCTTCAAGCCCTCAACTTTCAACCTTCAACCACCCAACCATTTATCTTTAACCCCTCAACCTTCGACCTTCAACCCCTTAACGTTTAACTTTCAAACCCTCAACCTTCAACCTTCTAAACCTCAACCTGTAACCTTCAACCAGTCAACCTTCAATCTTCAGTCTCTCAACTTTCAATCTTCAACCTCTCAACCATCAACCTTCAACTTCTCAACCTTCAACCTTCAACCCCTCAACCTTCAACTCCTAAACCTCCAACCTTAAACACCACAACCTTCAACCTTCAAGCCCTCAACCTTCAACCTTCAACCACTTAACCTTTAACCTTCAACCTCTCAACCTTCAACCTTCAACCTTCAACCCCTCAATCTTCAACCTTCAACCCCTCAATATTCAACCCCTTAACTTTCAACCTTCAACTTCCCAACCTTCAACTTTCAAGTCCTCAACCTTCAACCTTCAACCCCTCTAACTTCAACCTTCAACCCCTCAACCTTCAACCCATCAACCTTTAACCTTCAACCCCTCAACCTTCAACCTTCAACCCCTCAACCTTCAACCTTCAACCCCTCAACCTTCAACCTTCAACTCCTCAACCTTCAACCTTCAACCCCTCAACGTTCAACCTCCAACCTTCAACCCCTCAACCTTGAACCTTCAACTCCTTCAACCTTCAACGTTTAACCAATCAACCTTCGACCTTCAACCTTCAACCCCTCAACCTTCAACCTTCAACTCCTTCAACCTTCAACCTTTAACCTTCAACCCCTCAACTTTCAACCTTCAACTCCTTCAACCTTCAACCTTCAACCCCTCAACCTTCATTATTCAACCACTCAACCTTCAACCTTCAACCCCTCAACGTTCAACCTCCAACCTTCAACCCCTCAACCTTCAACCTTCAACTCCTTCAACCTTCAACCTTTAACCCCTCAACCTTCGACCTTCAACCTTCAACCCCTCAACCTTCAACCTTCAACTCCTAAACCTCCAACCTTAAACACCTCAACCTTCAACCTTCAAGCCCTCAACCTTCAACCTTCAAATCCCCAACATTCAGTCCCTCAACCTTCAACCTTCAACCACTTAACCTTTAACCTTCAACCTCTCAACCTTCAACCTTCAACCTTCTACCCCTCAATCTTCAACCTTCAACCCCTCAATATTCAACCCCTTAACCTTCAACCTTTAACTTCCCAACCTTTAACTTTCAAGCCCTCAACCTTCAACCTTCAACCCCTCAACCTTCAACCCATCAACCTGTAACCTACAACTCCTCAACCTTCAACCTTCAACCCCTCAACCTTCAACATTCAACCCCTCAACGTTCAACACCAACCTTCAACCCCTCAACCTTCAACCTTCAACTCCTTCAACCTTCAACCTTTAACCCCTGAACCTTCGACCTTCAACCTTCAACCCCTCAACCTTCGACCTTCAACCTTCAACCCCTCAACCTTCAACCCATCAACCTTTAACCTTCAACCCCTCAACCTTCAACCTTCAACCCCTCAACCTTCAACCTTCAACCCCTCAACCTGCAACCTTCAACTCCTCAACCTTCAACCTTCAACCCGTCAACGTTCAACCTCCAACCTTCAACCCCTCAACCTTCAACCTTCAACCTTTAACCAATCAACCTTCGACCTTCAACCTTCAACCCCTCAACCTTCAACCTTCAACTCCTTCAACCTTCAACCTCTAACCTTCAACCCCTCAACTTTCAACCTTCAACTCCTTCAACCTTCAACCTTCAACCCCTCAACCTTCATCCTTCAACCCCTCAACCTTCAACCTTCAACCCCTCAACGTTCAACCTCCAACCTTCAACCCCTCAACCTTCAACCTTCAACTCCTTCAACCTTCAACCTTTAACCCCTCAACCTTCGACCTTCAACCTTCAACCCCTCAACCTTCAACCTTCAACTCCTAAACCTCCAACCTTAAACACCTCAACCTTCAACCTTCAAGCCCTCAACCTTCAACCTTCAAATCCCCAACATTTAGTCCCTCAACCTTCAACCTTCAACCACTTAACCTTTAACCTTCAACCTCTCAACCTTCAACCTTCAACCTTCAACCCCTCAATCTTCAACCTTCAGCCCCTCAATATTCAACCCCTTAACCTTCAACCTTTAACTTCCCAACCTTTAACTTTCAAGCAATCAACCTTCAACCTTCAACCCCTCTAACTTCAACCTTCAACCCCTCAACCTTCAACCCATCAACATTTAACCTACAACCCCTCAACCTTCAACCTTCAACCCCTCAACCTTCAACATTCAACCCCTCAACCTTCAACCTTCAACTCCTCATCCTTCAACCTTCAACCCCTCAACGTTCAACCTCCAACCTTCAACCCCTCAACCTTCAACCTTCAACTCCTTCAACCTTCAACCTTTAACCCCTCAACCTTCGACCTTCAACCTTCAACCCCTCAACCTTCAACCTTCAACTCCTCCAACCTTCAACCTTTAACCTTCAACCCCTCAACTTTCAACCTTCAACTCCATCAACCTTCAACCTTCAACCCCTCAACCTTCATCCTTCAACCCCTCAACCTTCAACCTTCAACCCCTCAACGTTCAACCTCCAACCTTCAACCCCTCAACCTTCAACCTTCAACTCCTTCAACCTTCAACCTTTAACCCCGCAACCTTCGACCTTCAACCTTCAACCCCTCAACCTTCAACCTTCAACTCCTTCAACCTTCAACACTTTAACCTTCAACCCCTCAACTTTCAACCTTCAACTCCTTCAACCTTCAACCTTCAACCCATCAACCTTTAACCTTCAACCCC
Source organism: Ctenicera cuprea (assembly GCA_958336395.1). Taxonomy (NCBI): domain Eukaryota; kingdom Metazoa; phylum Arthropoda; class Insecta; order Coleoptera; family Elateridae; genus Ctenicera; species Ctenicera cuprea. Next base: position 156,813 of record CATVIB010000193.1, read on the forward strand.
TCAACCTTCAACCTTCAACCCCTCCACCTTCAACCTTCAACCCCTCAACCTTCAACCTTCAACTCCTCAACCTTCAACCTTCAACCCCTCAACGTTCAACCTCCAACCTTCAACCCCTCAACCTTCAACCTTCAACTCCTTCAACCTTCAACCTTTAACCCCTGAACCTTCGACCTTCAACCTTCAACCCCTCAACCTTTAACCTTCAACTCCTTCAACCTTCAACCTTTAACCCCTCAACCTTCGATCTTCAACCCCTATACCTTCGACCTTCAACCCCTTCACCTTTAACTTTCAAACCCTCAACCTCCAACCTTCAACCCCTCAACTTTCAACCTTCAACTCCTTCAACCTTTAACCTTTAACCTTCAACCCCTCAACTTTCAACCTTCAACCCATCAACCTTCAACCTTTCAACATTCACCCCCTCTAACTTCAACCTTCAACCCCTCAACCTTCAACCCATCAACCTTTAACCTTCAACCCCTCAACCTTCAACCTTCAACCCCTCAACCTTCAACCTCCAACCTTCAAACCCTCAACCTTCAACCTTCAGCCCCTCAACCTTCAACCTTCAACCTTCAACCCCTCAACCTTCAACTCCTTCAACCTTCAACCTTTAACCTTCAAACCCTCAACCTTCATCCTTCAACCCCTAAACCTTCAACCTACGACCCCTCAACGTTCAACCTCCAACCTTCAACCCCTCAACCTTCAACCTTCAACTCCTTCAACCTTCAACGTTTAATCCCCCAACCTTCGATCTTCAACCGCTTAACCTTCAACCTTTAACCATTCAACCTTCAACCTTCATCCTTCAAGCCCTCAACTTTCAACCTTCAACCACCCAACCATCTATCTTTAACCCCTCAACCTTCGACCTTCAACGCCTTAAACTTTAACTTTCAAACCCTCAACCTTCAACCTTCTACCCCTCAACCTGTAACCTTCAACCAGTCAACCTTCAATCTTCAGTCCTTCAACTTTCAATCTTAAACCCCACAACATTCAACCTTCAACCCTTCAACCATCAACCTTCAACTTCTCAACCTTCAACCTTCAAGCCCTCAACCTTCAACCTTCAACTCCCCAACATTCAGTCCCTCAACATTCAACCTTCAACCACTTAACCTTTAACCTTCAACCTCTCAACCTTCAACCTTCAACCTTCAACCCCTCAATCTTCAACCTTCAACCCCTCACTATTCAACCCCTTAACCTTCAACCTTCAACTTCCCAACATTCAACTTTCAAGCCCTCAACCTTCAACCTTCAACCCCTCTAACTTCAACCTTCAACCCCTCAACCTTCAACCCATCAACCTTTAACCTTCAACCCCTCAACCTTCAACCTTCAACCCCTCAACCTTCAACCTGCAACCTTCAACCCCTCAACCTTCAACCTTCAACTCCTCAACCTTCAACCTTCAACCCCTCAACCTTCAACCTCCAACCTTCAACCCCTCAACCTTCAACCTTCAACTCCTTCAACCTTCAACCTTTAACCCCTCAACCTTCGACCTTCAACCCCTCAACCTTCAACCTTCAACTCCTTCAACCTTCAACCTTTAACCTTCAACCCCTCAACTTTCAACCTTCAAATCCTTCAACCTTCAACCTTCAACTCCTCAACCTTCATCCTTCAACCCCTCAACCTTCAACCTTCAACCCCTCAACGTTCAACCTCCAACCTTCAATCCCTCAACCTTCAACCTTCAACCTGTCAGACTTCAACATTTAACTCCCCAACATTCAGTAACTTAACCTTCAACCTTCAACCACTTAACCTTTAACCTTCAACCCCTCAATCTTCAGCCTCAAACCTTCAACCCCTCAACCTTCATCCTTCAACACCTCAACCTTCAACCTTCAACCCCTCAACGTTCAACCTCCAACCTTCAACCCCTCAACCTTCAACCTTCAACCTTCAACTTTTAACCCCTCAACCTTCGATCTTCAACCCCTTAACCTTCAACCTTTAACCACTCAACCTTCAACTTTCATCCTTCAAGCCCTCAACTTTCAACCTTCAACCACCCAACCATCTATCTTTAACCCCTCTACCTTAGACCTTCAACCCCTTAACCTTTAACTTTCAAACACTCAGCCTTCAACCTTCTACCCCTCAACCTTCAACCTTCAACCTTCAACCCCTCATCCTTCAAACTTCAACCCCTCAACCTTCAACCTACAACCACTCAACCTTTAATCTTCAGACCCTCAACTTTCGACCCCTTAACCTTTATACTTCAGCCCCTCAATCTTTAACTTTCAACCCCTCAATCTTTAACCTTCAATGTTCCCCCTTAACCTTCAACCTTCAACCCCTCAACGATCAACCTCCAACACCTCAACCTTCAACCTTCAACCCCTCAACCTTCAATTCCTAAACCATCAATCTTAAACACTTCAACTTTGTACAATCAACCCCTCAACCTTCAACCTTCAACCTTCAACCCCTACACCTTCAACCTTCAACCCCTCAATCTTCAACCTTCAACCTCTCAATATTCAACCAATTAACCTTCAAACTTCAACTTCCCAACCTTCAACTTTCAAGCCCTCAACCTTCAACCTTCCACCCCTCTAACTTTAACCTTCAACCCCTCAACCTTCAACCCATCAACCTTTAACCTTCAACCCCTCAACCTTCAACCTTCAACCCCTCAACCTTCAACCTCCAACCTTCAACCCCTCAACCTTCAACCTTCAACTCCTCAACCTTCAACCTTCAACCCCTCAACCTTCAACCTCCAACCCTCAACCCCACAACCTTCAACATTCAACTCCTTCAACCTTCAAAATTCAACCCCTCAACCTTCGACCTTCAACCTTCAACCCCTCAACCTTTAACCTTCAACTCCTTCAACCTTCAACCTTTAACCTTCAACCCCTCAACTGTCAACCTTCAACTCCTTCAACCTTCAACCTTCAACCCCTCAACCTTCAACCTTCAACCCCTCAACTGTCAACCTTCAACTCCTTCAACCTTCAACCTTCAACTCCTTCAACCTTCAACCTTTAACCCGTCAACCTTCGATCTTCAACCGCTTAACCTTCAACCTTTAACAACTCGACCTTCAACCTTCATAATTCAAGCCCTCAACTTTCAACCTTCCACCACCCAACCATTTATCTTTAACCCCTCAACCTTCAACCTTCAACCCCTTAACGCTTAACTTTCAAACGCTCAACCTTCAACCTTCTAAACCTCAACCTGTAACCTTCAACCAGTCAACCTTCAATCTTCAGTCTCTCAACTTTCAATCTTCAACCTCTCAACCATCAACCTTCAACTTCTCAACCTTCAACCTTCAACCCCTCAACCTTCAACTCCTAAACCTCCAATCTTAAACACCACAACCTTCAACCTTCAAGCCCTCAAACTTCAACCTTCAACCACTTAACCTTTAACCTTCAACCTCTCAACCTTCAACCTTCAACCTTCAACCCCTCAATCTTCAACCTTCAACCCCTCAATATTCAACCCCTTAACCTTCAACCTTCAACTTCCCAACCTTCAACTTTCAAGCCCTCAACCTTCAACCTTCAACCCCTCTAACTTCAATATTCAACCCCTCAACCTTCAACCCATCAACCTTTAACCTTTAACCCCTCAACCTTCAACCTTCAACCCTTCAACCTTCAACCTTCAACCCCTCAACCTTCAACCTTCAACTCCTCAACCTTCAACCTTCAACCCCTCAACGTTCAACCTCCAGCCTTCAACCCCTCAACCTTCAACCTTCAACTCCTTCAACCTTCAACCTTTAACCAATCAACCTTCGACCTTCAACCTTCAACCTTCAACCCCTCAACCTTCAACCTTCAACTCCTTCAACCTTCAACCTTTAACCTTCAACCCCTCAACTTTCAACCTTCAACTCCTTCAACCTTCAACCTTCAACCCCTCAACCTTCATCCTTCAACCCCTCAACCTTCAACCTTCAACCCCTCAACGTTCAACCTCCAACCTTCAATCCCTCAACCTTCAACCTTCAACTCCTTCAACCTTCAACCTTTAACCCCTCAACCTTCGACCTTCAACCTTCAACCCCTCAACCTTCAACCTTCAACTCCTAAACCTCCAACCTTAAACACCTCAATCTTCAACCTTCAAGCCCTCAACCTTCAACCTTCAAATCCCCAACATTCAGTCCCTCAACCTTCAACCTTCAACCACTTAACCTTTAACCTTCAACCTCTCAACCTTCAACCTTCAACCTTCTACCCCTCAATCTTCAACCTTCAACCCCTCAATATTCAACCCCTTAACCTTCAACCTTTAACTTCCCTACCATTAACTTTCAAGCCCTCAACCTTCAACCTTCAACCCCTCAACCTTCAACCCATCAACCTGTAACCTACAACTCCTCAACCTTCAACCTTCAACCCCTCAACCTTCAACATTCAACCCCTCAACCTTCAACCTTCAACTCCTCATCCTTCAACCTTCAACCCCTCAACGTTCAACCTCCAACCTTCAACCCCTCAACCTTCAACCTTCAACTCCTTCAACCTTCAACCTTTAACCCCTCAACCTTCGACCTTCAACCTTCAACCCCTCAACCTTTAACCTTCAACTCCTCCAACCTTCAACCTTTAACCTTCAACCCCTCAACTTTCAACCTTCAACTCCTTCAACCTTCAACCTTCAACCCCTCAACCTTCATCCTTCAACCCCTCAACCTTCAACCTTCAACCGCTCAACGTTCAACCTCCAACCTTCAACCCCTCAACCTTCAACCTTCAACTCCTTCAACCTTCAACCTTTAACCCCTCAACCTTCGACCTTCAACCTTCAACCCCCCAACCTTCAACCTTCAACTCCTTCAACCTTCAACCCTTTAACCTTCAACCCCTCAACTTTCAACCTTCAACTCCTTCAACCTTCAACCTTCAACCCATCAACCTTTAACCTTCAACCCCTCAACCTTCATCCTTCAACCCCTCAACCTTCAACTCCTAATCCTCCAACCTTAAACACCTCAACCTTCAACCTTCAAGCCCTCAACCTTCAACCTTCAACCCCTCAACCTTCAACCTTCAACCCCTCAACCTTCAACCTTCAACTCCTCAACCTTCAACCTTCAACCCCTCAACCTTCAACCTCCAACCTTCAATACCTCAACCTTCAACCTTCAACTCCTTCAACCTTCAACCTTTAACAACTCAACCTTCGACCATCAACCTTCAACCCCTCAACCTTCAACCTTCGACTCCTTCAACGTTCAACCTTTAACCTTCAACCCCTCAACTTTCAACCTTCAACTCCTTCAACATTCAACCTTCAACCCCTCAACCTTCATCCTTCAACCCCTCAACCTTCATCCTTCAAGCCATCAACTTTCAACCTTCAACCACCCAACCATTTATCTTTAACCCCTCAACCTTCGACCTTCAAACCCTTAACCTTTAACTTTCAAACCCTCTACCTTCAACCTTCTACCCCTCAACCTGTAACCTTCAATCTTCAGTCCCTCAACTTTCAATCTTCAACTCCACAACCTTCAACCTTCAACCCCTCAACCATCAACCTTCAACTTCTCAACCTTCAACCTTCAACCCCTCAACCTTCAACTCCTAAACCTCCAACCTTAAACACCTCAACCTTCAACCTTCAAGGCCTCAACCTTCAACCTTCAACTCCCCAACATTCAGTTCCTCAACCTTCAACCTTCAACCACTTAACCTTTAACCTTCAACCTCTCACCCTTCAACCTTCAACCCCTCAGTCTTCAACCTTCAACCCCTCAATATTCAACCTCTTAACCTTCAACCTTCAACTTCCCAACCTTCAACCTTCAACCCCTCAACCTTCAACCCATCAACCTTCAACCTTCAACCCCTCAACCTTCAACCTTCAACTCCTAAACCTCCAACCTTAAACACCTCAACCTTCAACCTTCAAGCCCTCAACCTTCAACCTTCAAATCCTCAACATTCAGTCCCTCAACCTTCAACCTTCAACCACTTAACCTTTAACCTTCAACCTCTCAACCTTCAACCTTCAACCTTCAACCCCTCAATCTTCAACCTTCAGCCCCTCAATCTTCAACCTTCAACCCCTCAATATTCAACCCCTTAACCTTCAACCTTTAACTTCCCAACCTTTAACTTTCAAGCCCTCAACCTTCAACCTTCAACCCCTCTAACTTCAACCTTCAACCCCTCAACCTTCAACCCATCAACATTTAACCTACAACCCCTCAACCTTCAACCTTCAACCCCTCAACCTTCAACATTCAACCCCTCAACCTTCAACCTTCAACTCCTCATCCTTCAACCTTCAACCCCTCAACGTTCAACCTCCAACGTTCAACCCCTCAACCTTCAACCTTCAACTCCTTCAACCTTCAACCTTTAACCCCTCAACCTTCGACCTTCAACCTTCAACCCCTCAACCTTCAACCTTCAACTCCTCCAACCTTCAACCTTTAACCTTCAACCCCACAACTTTCAACCTTCAACTGCTTCAACCTTCAACCTTCAACCCCTCAACCTTCATCCTTCAACCCCTCAACCTTCAACCTTCAACCCCTCAACCTTCAACCTTCAACTCCTCAACCTTCAACCTTCAACCCCTCAACGTTCAACCTCCAACCTTCAACCCCTCAACCTTCAACCTTCAACTCCTTCAACCTTCAACCTTTAACCCCTGAACTTTCGACCTTCAACCTTCAACCCCTCAACCTTCAACCTTCAACTCCTTCAACCTTCAACCTTTAACCTTCAACCCCTCAACTTTCAACCATCAACTCCTTCAACCTTCAACCTTTAACCCCTCAACCTTCGATCTTCAACCCCTTAACCTTCGACCTTCAACCCCTTCACCTTTAACTTTCAAACCCTCAACCTCCAACCTTCAACCCCTCAACCTTCAACCTTCAACTCCTTCAACCTTTAACCTTTAACCTTCAACCCCTCAACTTTCAACCTTCAACTTCTTCAACCTTCAACCTTTAACCACTCAACCTTCTACCTTCATCCTTCAAGCCCTCAACTTTCAACCTTCAACCAGCCAACCATCTATCTTTAACCCCTCAACCTTCGACCTTCAACCCCTTCACCTTTAACTTTCAAACCCTCAACCTTCAACCTTCTACCGCTCAACCTGTAACCTTCAACCAGTCAACCTTCAATCTTAAGTCCCTCAACTTTCAATTTTCAACCCCACAACCTTCAACCTTCAACCCCTCAACCATCAACCTTCAACTTCTCAACCTTCAACGTACAACCCCTCAACCTTCAACTCCTAAACCTCCAACTTTAAACACCTCAACCTTCAACCTTCAAGCCCTCAACCTTCAACCTTCAACCCCTCAACCTTCAACCTCCAACCTTCAACCCCTCAACCTTCAACCTTCAACTCCTCAACCTTCAACCTTCAACCCCTCAACCTTCAACTCCTAAACCTTCAACCTTAAACACCACAACCTTCAACCTTCAAGCCCTCAACCTTCAACCTTCAACCACTTAACCTTTAACCTTCAACCTCTCAACCTTCAACCTTCAACCTTCAACCCCTCAATCTTCAACCTTCAACCCCTCAATATTCAACCCCTTAACCTTCAACCTTCAACTTCCCAACCTTCAACTTTCAAGCCCTCAACCTTCAACCTTCAACCCCTCTAACTTCAACCTTCAACCCCTCAACCTTCAACCCATCAACCTTAAAACCTTCAACCCCTCAACCTTCAACCTTCAACATCTCAACCTTCAACCTTCAACCCCTCAACCTTCAACCTTCAACTCCTCAACCTTCAACCTTCAACCCCTCAACGTTCAACCTCCAACCTTCAACCCCTCAACCTTCAACCTTCAACTCCTTCAACCTTCAACCTTTAACCAATCAACCTTCGACCTTCAACCTTCAACCCCTCAACCTTCAACCTTCAACTCCTTCAACCTTCAACCTTTAACCTTCAACCCCTCAACTTTCAACCTTCAACTCCTTCAACCTTCAACCTTCAACCCCTCAACCTTCATCCTTCAACCCCTCAACCTTCAACCTTCAACCCCTCAACGTTCAACCTCCAACCTTCAACCCCTCAACCTTCAACCTTCAACTCCTTCAACCTTCAACCTTTAACCCATCAACCTTCGACCTTCAACCTTCAACCCCTCAACCTTCAACCTTCAACTCCTAAACCTCCAACCTTAAACACCTCAACTTTCAACCTTCAAGCCCTCAACCTTCAACCTTCAAATCCCCAACATTCAGTCCCTCAACCTTCAACCTTCAACCACTTAACCTTTAACCTTCAACCTCTCAACCTTCAACCCCTCAACCTTCAACCCATCAACCTTTAACCTACAACCCCTCAACCTTCAACCTTCAACCCCTCAACCTTCAACATTCAACCCCTCAACCTTCAACCTTCAACTCCTCATCCTTCAACCTTCAACCCCTCAACGTTCAACCTCCAACCTTCAACCCCTCAACCTTCAACCTTCAACTCCTTCAACCTTCAACCTTTAACCCCTCAACCTTCGACCTTCAACCTTCAACCCCTCAACCTTCAACCTTCAACTCCTCCAACCTTCAACCTTTAACCTTCAACCCCTCAACTTTCAACCTTCAACTCCATCAACCTTCAACCTTCAACCCCTCAACCTTCATCCTTCAACCCCTCAACCTTCAACCTTCAACCCCTCAACGTTCAACCTTTAACCTTCAACCTCTCAACCTTCAACCTTCAACCTTCAACCCCTCAATCTTCAACCTTCAACCCCTCAATATTCAACCCCTTAACCTTCAACCTTTAACTTCCCAACCTTTAACTTTCAAGCAATCAACCTTCAACCTTCAACCCCTCTAACTTCAACCTTCAACCCCTCAACCGTCAACCCATCAACCTTTAACCTACAACCCCTCAACCTTCAACCTTCAACCCCTCAACCTTCAACATTCAACCCCTCAACCTTCAACCTTCAACTCCTCATCCTTCAACCTTCAACCCCTCAACGTTCAACCTCCAACCTTCAACCCCTCAACCTTCAACCTTCAACTCCTTCAACCTTCAACCTTTAACCCCTCAACCTTCGACCTTCAACCTTCAACCCCTCAACCTTCAACCTTCAACTCCTCCAACCTTCAACCTTTAACCTTCAACCCCTCAACTTTCAACCTTCAACTCCATCAACCTTCAACCTTCAACCCCTCAACCTTCATCCTTCAACCCCTCAACCTTCAACCTTCAACCCCTCAACGTTCAACCTCCAACCTTCAACCCCTCAACCTTCAACCTTCAACTCCTTCAACCTTCAACCTTTAACCCCTCAACCTTCGACCTTCAACCTTCAACCCCTCAACCTTCCACCTTCAACTCCTTCAACCTTCAACCCTTTAACCTTCAACCCCTCAACTTTCAACCTTCAATTTCTTCAACCTTCAACCTTCAACCCATCAACGTTTAACCTTCAACCCCTCAACCTTCAACCTTCAACCCCTCAACCTTCAACCTTCAACCCCTCAACCTTCAACCTTCAACTCCTCAAACTTCAACCTTCAACCCCTCAACGTTCAACCTCCAACCTTCAACCCCTCAACCTTCAACCTTCAACTCCTTCAACCTTCAACCTTTAACCCCTGAACCTTCGACCTTCAACCTTCAACCCCTCAACCTTCAACCTTCAACTCCTTCAACCTTCAACCTTTAACCTTCAACCCCTCAACTTTCAACCATCAACTCCTTCAACCTTTAACCTTTAACCCCTCAACCTTCGATCTTCAACCCCTTAACCTTCGACCTTCAACCCCTTCACCTTTAACTTTCAAACCCTCAACCTCCAACCTTCAACCCCTCAACCTTCAACCTTCAACTCCTTCAACCTTTAACCTTTAACCTTCAACCCCTCAACTTTCAACCTTCAACTTCTTCAACCTTCAACCTTTAACCACTCAACCTTCTACCTTCATCCTTCAAGCCCTCAACTTTCAACCTTCAACCAGCCAACCATCTATCTTTAACCCCTCAACCTTCGACCTTCAACCCCTTCACCTTTAACTTTCAAACCCTCAACCTTCAACCTTCTACCGCTCAACCTGTAACCTTCAAGCAGTCAACCTTCAATCTTCAGTCCCTTAACTTTCAATCTTCAACCCCACAACCTTCAACCTTCAACCCCTCAACCATCAACCTTCAACTTCTCAACCTTCAACCTTCAACCCCTCAACCTTCAACTCCTAATCCTCCAACCTTAAACACCTCAACCTTCAACCTTCAAGCCCTCAACCTTCAACCTTCAACCCCTCAACCTTCAACCTCCAACCTTCAACCAATCAACCTTCAACCTTCAACTCCTCAACCTTCAACCTTCAACCCCTCAACCTTCAACCTCCAACCTTCAACCCCTCAACCTTCAACCTTCAACTCCTTCAACCTTTAACGTTTAACAACTCAACCTTCGACCATCAACCTTCAACCCCTCAACCTTCAACCTTCGACTCCTTCAACGTTCAACCTTTAACCTTCAACCCCTCAACTTTCAACCTTCAACTCCTTCAACATTCAACCTTCAACCCCTCAACCTTCATCCTTCAACCCCTCAACCTTCATCCTTCAAGCCATCAACTTTCAACCTTCAACCACCCAACCATTTATCTTTAACCCCTCAACCTTCGACCTTCAACCCCTTAACCTTTAACTTTCAAACCCTCAACCTTCAACCTTCTACCCCTCAACCTGTAACCTTCAACCAGTCAACCTTCAATCTTCAGTCCCTCAACTTTCAATCTTCAACCCCACAACCTTCAACCTTCAACCCCTCAACCATCAACCTTCAACTTCTCAACCTTCAACCTTCAACCCCTCAACCTTCAACTCCTAAACCTCCAACCTTAAACACCTCAACCTTCAACCTTCAAGCCCTCAACCTTCAACCGTCAACTCCCCAACATTCAGTTCCTCAACCTTCAACCTTCAACCACTTAACCTTTAACCTTCAACCTCTCACCCTTCAACCTTCAACCTTCAACCCCTCAGTCTTCAACCTTCAACCCCTCAATATTCAACCCCTTAACCTTCAACCTTCAACTTCCCAACCTTCAACCTTCAACCCCTCAACCTTCAACCCATCAACCTTTAACCTTCAACCCCTCAACCTTCA